>CAUYLG010016414.1:0-39910 GCA_963573385.1 Cacajao melanocephalus
GAATCTGTAAATTACTTTGGGCAGTATGGCCATTTTCACAATATTGATTCTTCCTAACCATGAACATGGAATGTTTCTCCATCTATTTGTGTCCTCTCTTATTTCGTTGAGCAGTGGTTTGTAGTTCTCCTTGAAGAGGTCCTTTATGTTCCTTGTTAGTTGTATTCCTAGGTGTTTTATTCTCTTTGTAGCAATTGTGAATGGCAGTTTGTTCTTGATTTGGCTCTCTTTAAGTCTGTTATTGGTGTATAGGAATGCTTGTGATTTTTGCACATTGATTTTGTATCCTGAGACTTTGCTGAAGTTGCTTATAAGTTTCAGGAGATTTTGGGCTGAGACAATGGGGTCTTGTAAATATACAATCATATCGTCCGCAAATAGACACAATTTGACTTCTTTCTTTCCTATTTGAATACTCTTTATTTCTTTTTCTTGCCTGACTGCTCTGGCTAGAACTTCCAATACTATATTGAATAGGAGTGGTGAGAGAGGTCATCCTTGTCTAGTGCCAGATTTCAAAGAGAATGCTTCCAGTTTTTGCCTGTTCAGTATGATATTGGCTGTTGGTTTGTTGTAAATAGTTTTATTTTGAGATACGTTTCATCAATACCTAGTTTATTGAGGGTTTTTAGCATAAAGCGCTGTTGAATTTTGTCAAAGGCCTTCTATGCATCAGTTGAGATAATCATGTGGTTTTTGTCTTTGGTTCTGTTTATGTGGTGAATTACATTTACAGACTTGCGTATGTTGAACCAGCCTTGCATCCCTGGGATGAAGCCTACTTGATCGTGGTGGATAAGCTTTTTGATGTGCTGTTGCAATTGCTTTGCCAGTATTTTATTGAAGATTTTTGCATCTATGTTCATCATGGATATTGGCCTGAAGTTTTCTTTTCTTGCTGAGTCTCTGCCAGGTTTTGGTATTAGGATGATGTTGGTCTCATAAAATGATTTGGGAAGGATTCCCTCTTTTTGGATTGTTTGGAATAGTTTCAGAAGGAATGGTACCAGCTCCTCTTTGTATGTCTGGTAGAATTCAGCTGTGAACCCATCTGGATCTGGGCTTTTTTTGGTTGGTAGGCTTTTAATTGCTGCCTCAACTTCAGACCTCAGTATTGGTCTATTCAGGGTTTCGACTTCTTCCTGGTTTAGGCTTGGGGAGATGCAAGTGTCCAGGAATTTATCCATTTTTTCCAGGTTTACTAGTTTATGTACATAGAGTTGTTTGTAATAATCTCTGATGATGGTTTGTATTTCTGTGGAATCAGTGGTGATATCCCCTTTATTGTTTTTTATTGCATCTATTTGATTCTTCTCTCTTTTCTTTTTTATTAATCTGGCTAGTGGTCTATTTTGTTGATCTTTTTGAAAAACCAGCTCCTGGATTTATTGATTTTTTGAAGGGTTTTTTTTGTATCTCTATCTTCTTCAGTTCTGCTCTGATCTTATTGAGTAAACTGGACTCAGATGAGTAATTCCAGCTTAGCAAATTCCAGAGTCAGGATTCTAACTCATCTGTCTGACTCAGAAGCCTGTGTTCTTTCCAATACACCATCCTGACTTCCCTGGCCTGAAAATACAATCATTATTTGTTTATTCTTTCAACCATTTCTGTGTGCCATTTATTTATGGACACCTAGTAGATATTCAGTAAATGTTTGTTCAATAAATGAATGAGTGAATGAAAGAATGGGTAAATGTCTCCGGGAGAGGAGCTCACTATCTACATGGGGACATAGATCCCATACAAGGCCATCTGTAGGTGTTGTGAAGTATTGCGGAAGGAACCGTCCTTTCTGGGAGTGCCCCAGGAAAACTACACAAAGTCTAGAACACTACCTCTGAACCTGGAGGGCTGAGCAGGCTGTGCCAGTGAAGGGTGTTGCAAGCAGAAGGAACAGCATGAGCTCAGGCTTGAGGTGCACTGCCAGTGCTGTAGGGATTTTAGTGTGGTCAGGGAGACGGGAGTGAGGAGGCTCTGAAGCTAAGGTAGCCAGGGTGGGCAGGGCTAGTTCTGGGGGCTGCAGGGCTGGACCCTCCCAGAGCCTGCATGTCCTTGGGAGGAACAAGTTGAGAAACGGAGTTTTGATCTGTGCATCTCAATCCTGAGCACCCAACAGTGGTCACTCCATGTTTTCACCACAGTATCCATAACTCCTCACTCCCTCTCTTCTGTTTAGTTCTTTGTGATTCTATTTTTGGAGTTTCCAAAGTGAACATCCAATGTGATATGCGGAGAACTCTGGTGATTTGTCCTGAAGCTGTTTCACTTTTTGAATTATGGGCATTTACTCTTCCCTCTTGGGGACCTGGGAGGATTGAGTCGCCATGGGCTTCCCACGGAGTCACTCTCGGCTCGCTGGCTCCTGCACTGATTGCATTGCACTTGTCTTGAAATTAATACGGGAGGTACCCAAACTTTCCACAGAATTGCACCTTTTGTGTGGGTGCATGTGTGTGGAGGGTAGCATGAGATGGATAATCAAATTATTTCCAGAGAAAATAAATTTAAGTCTCAGATGGCTCTGTGAAAGCAGGGACAGATCAATTCCTTCTACTGTTGATCCACTGTTTGACAACTTCAGACAGAGTTTGTGAAAACAGAATTTTCTCTTTTTCTACAACAACTTGAGTTCCGTATCTAGCCAACGTTCCTTTTGCAAAAAGCCTTAAGTTGTGGCTAGGTTAGCCCTGTCAAATTCAGTCGTTTCCTAGTTAATTTTAGTTTACCTTCAGGTGACTGCACGGTTCCTCCCTCCCTCTTCTGCCATGGATTTCAGTTTTCATGTAGCAGGCGAGTGTCTGGTGCACAGTTCCACCCAGTGAGCACCTGGAGGTGCACATTTGCCTGTCTGACGTTCTGTGGTCGGTCTCTTCTCCAATGGTCACCAGAACGCCCACACTGTCACCTGTGCTTGGGTCTCCTCATGATGGCCCTGGAGGCCTGCACCCTTTTCTGGGCACAGGAAATGTGCAATGCAGGGGTGGTGGATGCTGTGACAGTGCCCTTTCCAGATGTTCCTCGCAGCCCTGGTGCCAACCCCACAGGGGCTGGAACTGCACTTGGGAAGCAGGTGCAATGCCCCCTCACACCCGGTTCCCCAGACCTCTTACCTACCCGGGGTTTCTGTAATATTCCCTATTATCCCCCACCCCCACGGTTCTGCCTGGAGGGGGTTTGATGCGGAACTTCTGGAACATGCCCTCATCAGCCTCTTTCCCGATTCTCCTCTCTTCCTCATCCCTGTGGCACCTTACCTCCTATTGGGCTAGAAAACTGATTTTTATTCTTAATGTATTTTTAAAATTAATTTATTTATTATAGTTTAAGTTCTGGGGTACATGTACAGATCATGCAGGTTTGTTACATAGGTATACACGTGCCATGGTGGTGGTTTGCTGCATCCATCGCCCTGTCATCTGCTAGATATTTCCCCTAATGTTATCCCTTCCCAATCCCCCCACCCCCTGCTATCCTTCCCCTAGTCCCCCACCCCCCAGGCCCCAGTGTGTGATGTTCCCTTCCCTGTGTCCATGTGTTCTCATTGTTCCACACCCACTTATGAGTGACAACATGCGGTATTTGGTTTTCTGTTTTGTGTCAGTTATTCGTAATATTTTTTTTGCCAATTTTGTTATTTGTGGTATAATCTGTATACTAAGACACCAACTCCTAGATGTGTGAAACACTTTGAACCCTGTAAAGCTAGCCTCTTGCCGTTGAAAGCTTTGGGCTTCAAAATTGTGTCTTTTACAGATTTCAAGAGCTTATTTTGGAAGTTAGTGGCTGAGATTTTAACCCTGATCTTCACTGCGTCATTCAGAAGGGAAGAGCGTGGTTAAGGAGTGCTCCTGCTGGCTTGGGGTGGATGGTGATGGTACAATGGGGGTAGGAGTGGGAGAGACTTTGGTTAGACCAGGATTGTATCTTGTTCCAGGCCAGGGAACCAGGACAGCTTCTGGCAGTACCTAGTTAGGACTCCAGAGATTGGGTTAAGTGAGTGGATGCCTGAAAAATGATCATTCATCTGCAAGTTTGTCCCAAACATAGCTGAGTTACCTTGGACTGAGCACTGCAATCCTTGGAGACCCTGTTCGCTTAATAATAAGTCAGAAAAATACAGAATTCTGCTCTGCTCGCCTCACTTAACAGGGTGGGTGGAGGGGAGAAGTGTGGGAGGACTTGTTTACCTTGCAGGGAAGAGAAAATTGCTGGTAATTGATGCTGCTGAGCCTGGCAGTGGGCCCTGGAAAACCACGGAAAGGCCTGGAAGAGCTTCTGTTGTTCCCACGAGTGTGGCTGCAGGCGCACTGTCCCGACACCATGCCACAGCTGTCGTGACGAGGATGGCTGGGAGGAGCCAATCCTGACAACTGACCCTGTTGCCAGGGACCGTGAGTAGCACTTTCTGTATAATAACCGTGAATGCCTCACAACAGCTCTGCAAGGTCAGGGCTACTATTATCATCCTCATTTTATATATGGGGAAACTGAGGCACGATCATCAAATATTGGGCACAGACTCTCCAGTGTGTAGGTTATAGAGCCAGGCTTAGAACCTGGGCAGGCTACTCCATGAACTTGCATCCTCTTCAGATGACAAGGGTGAGTGGTGGGTGGCCCCAGAGGGATGGGCCTATTGGCTTTTTTAGGAGGTCCCCATCAAAGCTGTGGGCATTAGCAACTGAGGATTCTTCTTTTGAAACAGGATCTCACTGATGCCCAGGCTGGAGTGCAGTGGCACCATCTTCGCTCACTGTAGCCTCAAACTCCCAGGCTCAAGTGGTCCTCCTGCCTCTGCTTCCTGAGTCATTGGGACCACAGGTGTGAGCCACTATGCCTGGGTAACTTCTTAAAAATTATTTCTAGAGGTGGGTTTCACCATGTTTCCCAGGCTGGTCTCAAACTCTTGGGCTCAAGTGATCCTCTCACCTCAGCCTCCCAGAGTGCTGGGGTTACAGGTGTGAGTCACCACAACCTGCCTGCAAACTGGTAATCAGGCGATGGTATGGTCAGGTAGTGGTGAGGGCTCTCCTCCACGTTGCAGGCAGCCGGCCTTCTCATCTTATCTTCACATGGCAGGAAGGGCTCGCTGGCTCTCTGGCTTCTTATAAGGGCACTCATCCTTCATGAGGGCCAGACCTCACGATCTAACCATCTACCAAAATGGCCACCTCCTGACACCATCACATTGAAATTAGGGTTTCAATATATGCATTGAATTTGGGGAGGGCGGCACACACATTCAGTCTGTTGCTCTGGACATAAACTCAGTGAGGGCAAGGACTGTGTCCTGTTCTCTACTATGTCCCAGTACCTAGCACAGGCCCCACCACATAACTGCTCAAAACATATTGGTTGAATGATTGAGTGAATTCCTAATGATCTGTTTTTACAGAAAAGGAAGATGAGGCTCAGAGATGTGAACTGACCTGCTCAGAGTCGCCAAGCTGGTGAGAGGCACTGCAAGGTCTGGGATGCTGAGCCTACAGCGGCAAACACACCCACAGGCGTCACAAACCTTGCTTCAAGCCATGGCGGAGAGGTTGAGAGGCTGAGGCACGAGGATGTGGAGTCCTTCCTGCAAATTCCAAACGTATCCAGAGGGAAAGGAAGCCACGTGCTTTCAGAGAAGCATGTTTTCAACTCTTCCAAATCATCTTTGTCTAGCACTCGCTCTCAAGTCTCTGCTCAAACACCATCTTTCACGGAGACCTGCCTGACCCCACTCTTTAAAATAACAGCTTCCTCCAAGCTTCCCTCCTCCTCAGTTCATCACCACTGGATGCACTCCCTGTTGATCCGATGGTTTTTATTGTCTGCAGCCCAGCGCTGGGCTGTCAGCTCCACGGGAACTGGGACTTCGTTGGGCTCATTCTCAGCTACGTCCTCAGTGCCTAGAACAGAGCCTGGCACCTACCAGGCAGTCAATAAATAGTTGTGGAATGAATGCAAATGAGTGAATACATGAAATTGCTTCTTTTTTGCATACCCTGATTCCTCTCTTAAAAATCTGCATTCTTACAGAGCAATGTTATCACTATAGTCAGACTAACACTCTGCTGTCTGAAAAGGTCAGAGGCAGCTGGAAAAGCTAAAATTAAAATTTAAAAATTCATTAGCATGGATGAGTGTGCAATGATGGGTAATGCTCAGACCCTGGTTGGGGGAGGGTGCCTAAAATCTAAAGGGCTTCTGCGAAAAGAAGCTCTGCCTCCTCACAAGCTTGCCAGCAGTAGCTGGTGTCCATGTTTTAGAATTCTGGCAACCTGATGGCTTAGACGTTGTACATTAAGGCAGTTAAAAAACGGTAGTGAGGTATAATTAAGATACAATAAATGGCACATGTTTAAGATGGACACTTTGTTGTGCTTTGACATATGGATACAGCTGTGAAACCATCACCACAATCAAGACAGCAAACATCTCCATCCTCCACAAAAATTTACTTGTGGCCCTTGGAAATTCTTCCCTCTAGGGCACCCCCTTCCCCATGCCCAGGCAACAGCTTACCTGCTCTACCACTGTAGATTAGTTTGCATTTTAAAGCATTTTACATAAATGGAACCAAGCAGCATACACTCTGACTTCTTTGATGGAACATAATTATTTTGAGTTTCATCCGCTGTGTTGCCTGTATCAATGGTTCATTATTTTAATTGCAGAGCAGTATGGATGTACCATAAATTGTTTACACATTTACCTGTTGATGGAAATCTGGGTTGTTGTGGCCATTACAAATAAAGCTGCTGTGAACGTTTGTGTATGTCTTTGTGTGAACATAAACTTTCATTGCTCTTGGACATATATCTGTGTGGAATGGCTAGAACATGTGACGGCGTATATTAAACATTATAAGAATCTGTCAAACAGCTTTCCACAGTGCTTGTACCATTTTCCAGTCCACTAGCCACGTAAGAGAGTTCTGGTTCCTCCACATTCTCACAAACACTGAATGTGGTCAGCCTTTTAAATTGTACCTATGCTAACAGTCAGCAGTGATTTCTCATTGCAGTTTTAATTTGGATTTCATGTTTTTGTCTGCCAAGCACATGTCTTCTTTGGTCGAGTGTCTGGTTAGATCTTTTGGGTTGTTTATTTTATCATTTTTGAGTTTTGAGAGTTCATTATGTATTCTAGATACAAAGTCTTGGTCAAATATATGGTTTGGGAATATTTTCTCCAATTCTGCAGTTTTCTTTTCATTCTTTCACCAGTATCTTTTGAAAAGCAGAAGGTATTAATTTTGACAAAGTCCAATCTGTCAACTTTTTCTTTTACGGATTTTGCTTTGGTGTCTAAGGAATATTTGCTCAACTCAAGGTCACATTTTAAAGTGTTTTTTTGTAGTATGTGGTGCAAACTATGGATCTAAGTTCATTTCTCTTTTTTTTCTTTTGCACATGCAATTATACAGCATCATTTTTTGAAAAGACTATTTTTTCCACTGAATTGAATTCCACCTTGGTTGAAAATCAGCCATATATATCAGCGGGTGTATATCTATATCCCTTTACTGTTTCATTTATCTATTTGTTTATTTTGACACCAATAGCACCATTTCCTGATTACTGTAGCTTTATAAGTCTTAAATCAGGTTGTGTTAGATACATGATTTTTTTCCTTCGCAAAGTAAGTTGTTTTAGCTATTATAGGTCCATTGCATTCCCATGCAAATTTTAGAATTACTTGTCAATTTTGACAAAAATATCTTGCTGTGATTTTGATTCAGATTGTGTTGAATCTATAGATCAGTTTAGGAAGAATTTACATCTTAACAAACATTGTGTCTTCCAGTCCACAAATACAGTATAGCTCTTCATTTATTTAAGTGTTTAAAATTTTCTCTCAGCAATGTTTTATAGTTTCAGTGTACTTTTGTCAGATTTATCCATAAATATTAAGATTATTAATCATACTGCCTTTTAAAGTTCCAATTTCTGTTTTTCATTACTAAATATAGAAATCCAAGTGAGTTTTGTTGGTTTAGTCGAATCATTCAAGCTTTCTAAGCTCACCGATTAGCGTTAGTGGCTGTTTTTGTGGATTCTATCAGGTTTTCTGTGTAGACAACCATAGTGCTGTTGAATAAAGACAGTTTTACATTTTCCTTTCCAATCTGGATGCTTTTTATTTCTTTTTCTTGCCTTACTTTACTGGCTAAGACCTCCAGGTCAATGTGTAATGAGTTGGTGAAAGCAAATATAACCCACTAGTTTCTGATTCGGCTGCTCACCATTGAGTGTGATAGTAGCTGCGGGTTTTTCATGGAGAACCTTTATTGTATGGAGGAGTTTCCCTTCATTTCTACTCTGTCAATGGTTTTAATCAGAAATTGATGTCAGATTTTGTAAAATGCTTTTTCCCCATTGAGATGGCCATATATTTTACTTTTTCATCATTTAATAGAATAAATAACATTGACTGATTTTTAAAAAAAATATTAAATCAACCTTGCCTTCTTGAGATAGACTCAACTTGGTCATGATAAACTATTCTTTTTTGCAATCTATTGTTAGTTTCTATTTGCTCAAATTTTGTAAGAACTTTTGCATCTAAGTTCATGAGGAATATTGATCTTTGATTTTCTCTTCTTGGAATGTCTTTATTTGGTTTTGGAATCAGGCTATTACTGGCCTCATAGAATGAGTTGGAAAGTATATTCTCACTTCACTTTTATGGAAGAGGGTGAGAAGAATTGGTATTATTTCTTCATTAAATATTTGTTCAAATTCACCTGTGAATTTTGGTGCCTGGCACTTTCTTTATTGGAAGATTTTAAACTAAAAGTTAATTTTTTTTGAGTATATCATTTTTTTTTTCTTGAATAACAGTGGATAGCGTATTCATTTCAAGGAATTTGTTCATTTGATCTAAGTGGTTGAATTTATTGACATAATGCTGTTCATATTTTACTGTTCTTTTAATTTCTGTGGAATCTATAGTGATGCCACTTTTTTCATTCTGATGTTGGTATTCTGTGTCCTCCCTCCCTCCCTCCCTGCCTTCCTTCCTTCTTTTCTTTTCTTTTTTTTTTCTATTTATTTCCAGATCAGTTTGGCTAGAGGTTTATCAATTTTACTGATATATTCCAAGAATCAGCTTCTAGCTTCATTGATTCTCTCTGTTGTTTTTCTGTTTTGTATTTCACTGCTATCTGCTCGTTGTTATTTCTTTGACTTGGCTTACTTTAGGTTTAAGGTGCTCTCCTTTTTTTTTTCTTGAAGGGGGATCTGAAGTCATAGACTTGAGACTTCTTTTCTAAATATAGGATTTAGTGCCATAAATTTCTCTCTAGTAAATGTGTTAGTGACACCAACAAATTTCAATAGTGTCGGTTCTGGACTGAGTTGAATTGATTTGTTTTCTTATTTATTTTGCACCACATTTTCTTCTTTTTTACGTGCCTGGTATTCCCTGATTGAATGCCAGTCATTTAGCTTACTAGGTACTGAGTATTTTGGTATTCTTATAACTATTCTTGGTCTTTGTTCTGGTATGCAGTTAAGCATGTGGAAATACTTTGATCCTTTTGCATTTAGCTTTTATGATTTATTAAGATGTTTAGTCTATGGCTAATGATTCCCTACTATTGAGACAAGATCTTTCTGGGTCCGCTACCAAATGACCCCTGACTTACAAGGTCTTCAAATCTGGCTGGTGGGAAACAGCACTATTTCCCTTCTGCTGTGAGCACTGATTACTGCTCCCTGGAATCCTTTTGGGTGATTCTTTCCCCAGCCGCCAGTAATTTTCTCACACGCATGTACTGATGTCACTCTGCTGAATGGTTGAGGATAGTCCTCTGTAGATTTCTGGTGTTCTGACTCTCCTCTCTCCAAAACTCTGCCTGCAATCTCTTGAACTCCCCTGGGCTCTGCCTGGGTTCCCGTCCCTGCAGCAGTGCCTGGAAAGTTCTCAAGGCAGAAAGTGGGGCAACTGTAGGCTCACCTCATTACTCTCTTGCCTTTTAGGGTCACTTCCCTTTGTTGTCTAACCTTCAACATCTTGAAAACTATTGTTTTGCACCTTTTGTCCATTTAAAAATGTTTTCCAAGTGGGAAGACAAATCTGGTCCTTATTACCATGTGTTTGTTGACAGTCTTAAACTGGTTTTAACTTACCTTTCTCAGTGACGAGGTTAACATCTTCTCATAAAGTTAAGATGCTTTTGCTTTTTCTGTGAATTGTCTATTCACTTCTTAGCTTACTTTTCCCTAGGGCTTTTCTTTCTCCTATGGTTTTAGGAAATGCTACAGAGATGTATATGTTAAGGATAGTAACTCTTTTTTTAATGTACCGTGAGTTAAATTAAAAATATTTCTCCAGTGTAGTGTTTGTCACTTTAATTTGTATGTTTTTTGTCATGCAAATGTTTTTAAATTTTTATGTAAAAATATTTTGCCTTATTGCTTCTAAATTATTAAATGTATTTCTTATAAAACAAAAGACATAAATAAGAACATTAATTAAGTGGAAACCAAGTAATACAAATAAGCTCTTTAAACATCTTGTGGGCGAAGGACAGTAGGTTCTCATAAGAGTGTCAATACCCACATTTTTAGGGAATAAATATCTTAGAAATACATTTGCATTGAATATTTGCAAGCATCTATGTTTAAAATTGGTGCCAAAGCTGGATTTGGTGAACTTTGCATGTTGTATTCCATTGTTTTTTCTTTTAAAGTGCTGGTTGTAGTGAAAGGGTCCATGGGAAAAAACTCCGAGTACAGGAATCCAAGTCGACGGAGCTGTAGGTAGAGACGGGCAGAGGCTAAACAGGGAAGCATGGCTAGAGAAAGGAGGTACTGTCACTTACTGAGCCCCTGCTGTGTGCCAGGCACTGTGTGGGAGACGGATGTAGAAGAGAAACGCTGTAGTGGGTATGGCCATCTTTGGGGCTACCTTGCTTTTGGAATAGCTTGCCTGTATTTGGAAAATTTCCCTCCTTATGATTTCTGCTCTGGATTGAGTGACTGTGTTCCCCTCCCCCAGAATTTATATGTTAAAGTCCTAGCCCCTCATGCGATGGTATTTTGAAGTGGGGCTTTGGGAGGCGATTACGTTAGATGAGGTCATGAGGGTGGTGAGGTTACACGAGTGCATCTGATTTATGAGGCTCAATTCACCTACCTGTCCTGAATCTCGAGGGAAACTGAGAAAGTGAGTTATAGACTTCTCATGGGGTGGGGTCCCCATGGTGGGATTAGTGCCCTTAAAGAAAGAGGAAGAGCAGGAGATTTTCTCTCTCTCTGCATGCACACACCAAGGGACATGCTGCACCCTGATCTTGGTCTTTCAGTCACTACAATTGTGTGAAATAACTGTTGTTTCAGCCACCCCGTCTATAAGAATTTGTTACAGCAGTCCAAGCCAACTGAGCCCACGTGCCTCCCTGAAGCAGACGTCTATAACTCACTTTCTCAGTTTCCCTCGAGAGGCAGGACAAGTAGGTGAGTTAAGCCTCACCAATCAGATGCACTCACAGAAAACTTCTATTTGGAAGAGATAAAAAGATTAGATGAGGTAAGCACATTGACAAATCTTTCTGGTGCGGATTACAGCAGAGGTTACCTTCAGAGAGGGCAGCAGGTCTGAGGTTCCGAGGCCCGGTCTCCCAGTCAGCACTGGGAGCTGCAATGTCTGTGCTCAGTGAAGATGGCAAAGGGCGGTCCTCACTGCAGGTGACCAGCCAGGGGATGTGAACATTCATGCTGGATACGGTATTCTTTGAGGAGTCTGGGGGTCCTTAATGTCTTTAAACGGGTATTGAGGGAACCTCTGCCTACTGCCCATCACTTAAGGCTCATCAGCAAGGTGATACATTTGAGACTTCCAGCTTCTTCACCGCTGACAAAAAGAAAGGGAGACAATTTTCTTTCTTTCTCTTGCCTTCCTTCCTTCCTTCCTTCCTCTCTTTCTTTCTTTCTTTCTTTTCTTTCTTTCAGATGGACTCTCACTCCGTGGCCAGGCTGAAGTACAGTGGTGCGATCTCTGCTCACTGCAACCTCTGCCTCCCGAGTCTCAGCCTCCCGAGTAGCTGGAACTACAGGTGCACACCACCACGCCCAGCTAATCTTTGTATTTTTAGTACAGACGGGGTTTCACCATGTTGGTCAGGTTGGTCTCGATCTCTCAACCTCATGATCTGCCCACCTTGGCCTCCCAAAGTGCTGGGATTACAGGCATGAGCCACCGTGCCCAGCCCAAAAAGAGAGACACAATTTTAAAAAATTTTCCTGTTTTTCCCTAGAAAATAGACATGAGAGAAAACTCTTGTGTTGTGGCCACTAACCATTTCCTTTGTTCATTCAAATAGAAATCTAGCCTTTTTTTTTTTTTTCCTCAGATGCTATGCTAAGTGCCAGACCACCATGAACTGCAGAGGAAAAACCAGGATAGCAGAGCTCTTCCACCAGTGGGGATATTAGAGGCCACAAAGCCTCCTTCACTCAATGCAACTGCATCTAAAAAATAATTCTCTGCAGACTATATGGAGGTGAGATGCTTGAGGTTTCTGAACAGGAAGCCCAAACATGTTAATTTGATACATTAGCAGGAGCTTATTGTTTTCCCCTAACAATGTCACAGGAAATTTGTTCGTGCTCATCACAATCCTCTGACGAAAAATCCTCACAGGTCACATTAACCCTGTGAGAACTGCTTGAACCCAGGAGGCGGAGGTTGCAGTGAGCCAAGATCACTGCACTACAGCCTGGGTGACGGTGAGAGACACCGCCTCAAAAAAATAATAAAATAAAATAAAATAGAAAATGTAAATCACTCCCTGCTTAAAATCTTCGAGTGCCTTCTCATCATTCTTAAGAATAAAATCCAAATTCCTTACCGGAGCCTATGAGACCATGAAGCATCTGCCTCCTGGCTCCCTCTGTGACCTCATCTCCCCCTTGCTCATAGCAATTCCGCCACATTTGTCTTCTCTCTGATCTCCTGGAACTCTGAGCGGGGTCCTGCCTCAGGACCTTTGCACCATCTATTTCCGAACACGCCACTCTCTGTGTATTTCCTTAGCTGATTTCTACCATTTGGGTTTCAGCTCAAAAATCACCTCCTCCAATAGGCCTTTTGGGACTTGTCCCCTTTCCTGAATTAGCACACAGCCACCCGTCTTTTCCCCATGCCCTTATTTTTCACATTGTTGTGGCAGTCAGCTCTCTTAGCAGCAATGTGGACTCCAGCAAACAAACTCTGGCAGATATAGGGGTGGTGAAGGAAAACAAGCCCTCCTTCACAGCTAGATGCACCAGCATGCTCTTCTGCCCCTCACTGGCTGCAGGGCTGAGACAAGCATCTTAATCCTCCAGTCCTTGGAACATGGAAACCAGAGCATATCCTTCTGCTCAAAGCCTTTTAAGCTTTCCCATCCCAGGCAGAGAAAAAGCCAGGTTCCTCCCAACTGGACCCATTCCTTGCCTGACCTCTTTTCCTATCCCATCCTTTCCCCACTGGCTCTGCCCCAGCCACTTCCACCCTTGCTGTTCCTTGAGCACCCAGGAGCACGGCTGCCTCCAGGCCTTTGCATTTGCTGCTTTAACTCTCTGGAATGCTCTTCCTCCAACACCAACGTGGCTTTTTTTTTTAAGTTTGAGACGGAGTCTTGCTTTGTCACCAGGCTAGAGTGCAGTGGCGCAATCTTGGCTCACTGCAACCTCCGCCTCCCAGGTTCAAGCGATTCTCCTCCTGCCTCAGCCTCCCGAGCAGCTGAGACCACAGGCATGCATCACCGTGCCCAGCTAATTTTTGCATTTTTAGTAGAGATGTAGTTTCACCATGTTGTCCAGGATGGTCTTGATCTCTCGACCTTGTGTTCCACCCACCTCGGCCTCCCAAAGTGCTGGGATTACAGGCATGAGCCACCTTGCGCAGCCCCATGTGGCTTTGAAGTCTTTATTCAAATGTTGCCATCTCAGCAAGACCTTCACTAGTTGCCCTATTGAAAATTGCAACCCCGCCTCCTCCCCCACCCCTGTCCCTTTCCCTCATTGATTTCTCTCCTTGGCACTCATCAGCTTGTCATGTACTGTCATTTGTTTATTTGCTGATTTGTTACCTGTGTCCCTCCACCACAAGGACAGCTCCATGAGAAACGATTTCTGTCTGTTTTGTCAGTGACATGTTCTAGCATCTGGAATGCGGGCACATGGTGGGAAGATCTGCTGAATGAATGAGTGAACAAGGTTTGGTTCCTTTATTCCTCTTCTCCGCAGTGGAGAGTCAGAGCCCCTTCCTGATTTCAGGGTAGAGTATGGAGTGAGACTCAGGCGTTAGAGTCCACCACACTGACTGCCAGTGCTGGCCGTCTCTGGTCCCATCCCTGCTCAGCTCGCACACTTGGCTTCCCACCCAAGACAAGCAGCCCAGGAAACAGATTCGATCCATGCTCTTCACCTTGGGCATCCTGAGGGCTGTGCTTGATGATGAAGTCTTAAAGCCAATAAATATGAGCAGCTAAGCTCTCTCTGCTAGATGGTCAGTGTAGAGGCAGCAGTGGCCTCAGCTAAGTAGCCACTGGGGAGAGAACAAGGACAGTCAGCTCTAGAAGGAAGGACACAACTGACCCCTGCTTGCTGGCAGACGGGGTGGGCTGCAGAGCTGATGAAAACAGAGGCTCCCAGTCCCACGTGTAAGAATATGCGGGCTTAGTCACACTTCAAGGGCCTGAGTCCTGCGTCTCTTGTATCTGTGTGATATTGGGTGTGCTGGTTAATTTTATGAGTCGACTTGGCTGGGCCATAGTGCCCAGAGATATGGTCAAACATGATTCTGGATGCTTCTGCAAGGATGTTTTTGGATGAGATTAACATCTAAGTTAGTGGATTTGAGTAGAGCAGGTTGCCTTCCATAATGTTTGTGGGCCTCATCCAATCAGTTGAAGGCCTGAACAGCAGAAAAAACTGACCTCCCCTGAGCAAGGGGGATTCTGTCCACAGATGGCCTTTAGGCTGGAGCTGCAGCCTCAGCTCCCCTCTGGGTCTCCAGCCTGGCTGCCTGCCCTGTGGAGTTTGGACTTCCCAGCCTCCTTAAAGTAAATCTCTATCAACATACCAGCAGCCCTCTGTATCCATGGTTCTACATCTGTGGATTCAACCAACTGCAGATGGAAAATTTGGTTAGACCCATGAAAGTTGTGTACAGGTGTTTTCCTTGTCATGATTCCCCAAACAATGCATGTCACAACTACTTATATAGCATTTAAGTTGTATTATGTATTATAGGTGAAGTAGAGATGACTTAAAGTAGTGGTCCGCAGCCTTTTGGTCATCAGGGACCAGTTGCATGAAAGAGAATTTTTCCATGGACTGCCAGGGGTGTGATTTCAGGATGATTCAAACACATTCATTATATTTATCGTGCACTTTACTTCTATTATTATTACATTGTAATATATAATGAAATAATTATGCAACTCACCATAATGTAGAATCAGTGGGAGCTCGAAGCTTGTTTTCCTGCAACTAGATGGTCCCATTTGGAGGTGATGGTAGACAGGGACAGATCATCAGGCATTAGATTCTCTAAAGGGCATGCAGCCAGGTCCCTCGCATGTGCAGTTCACAATAGCGTTTGTGCTCCTGTGAGAAACTAATGCTGCCACTGATCTGACAGGAGACGGAGCTCAGATGGTGATATGAGTCAGCGATGGGGAGTGACTGTAAATCAGACGAAGCTTCGCTCACTCACCCATCACTCACGTCACTCACCTCCTGCTGTGTGGCCCAGTTCCTAACAGGCCATGGGCAGGGTGGGTTTGTGGCCCGGGACTGGGAACCCTGGAATTAAAGTACATAGGAGGACATGCTGTAGGTTACATGCAAATACCACACCATTTTATTGTATCTGTGAAGGGTCCTGGAGCCAATCTCCTGTAACCAAGGGAGGACCATATATACACATTCTATTGGTTCTGTTTCCCTGGTGCACCCTGAGGAATACAAGGGAAGTCTTTTCATGCCTCAGTGAACCTGGGATTCAGTTTTCTTGTCACTCGTGGAGCCTCCAGAGATAGCTGATCTGGTCCCCATTCCCTCAATGGCTCCCGGCCTTGGGCACGTAACTGAACCCCTCTGTGTTCCAGGCTTTTCTGCAAAGTTGGGAGGGTAATAACAGTGTCTCCCTCAGAGGGTTATTGTGAGAATTCAATGCATTAGTGCCCATGAGTGCTAAAGGCGAAAGATGCACTGGTCTTTACTATCAGGACATGAGGATTGAGAGAATCCATGAAACTGCTCAGCATGGTAGTTTGCTAGGTGAGTGTGGTTCACACCAAGTTCTCAGCACCTATTAGATGATATTATTCACACAATATTTACTTGTAAATTGATGAAGCCTTATTCACCAGATGTGTATGAAATGAAACCAGTCCTACAAAAAGTCTAAAGTGCTTCTAAAACAAGAATTTACCTTATGAAGTAGTCAGCTGCCTGGTAACCTCAGTCAGCTGGAATTTGCTGGCCAGTTCATGAACTGAAAAATCCTAGAGGTTGTAGGTCAAAGAGTACAAACTTGCAGTCATGTAGCATGAATAAACCCAACCTAATGCACAGCAGGAGGACTATGGTTTAATAGTACTGTATTGTATGCTGAACATTTGCTAAAAGACTGAATTTTATGTGTTTTTACCACACACACACACACACACACACACACACACACACATACACAGTAACTATGTGAGGGGGTTGATATGTTAATTTTCTTGACTGTAGCTGTCATTTCACCACATGTATCAGAACATCATGCTGTACATCTTAAATATATACAATAATAAACAAATAAGTATCCTAGGGAGATGGGGTAAGCACTGTACAAAGCCACACACTCGATTCTGTGGAAAGGTTCACGGGCTCCTCCTCAGGCCCCATGCCTCCTCAAGGTGGCTGGTACAATGTCTTTTGTAAAAGAAGCATCAGAGAATGGCCTACCTTGAAACCCCTCGGATTTTATGCTCAATTTTGGAAGCCTGGCATCCATCCTAATGCCTCTACAGGTAAGGACTTATGCTTTTATTGAATTAGAAGTAATGAGAAGACGTTAATATCAACTGACGGGTCCTAAAAACTAAAGAACTTAATCAGTTCTTCCCATTTCCATACCATCAAAGGCATTCATTCATCATATATAAGTTCTGGATCACAGATTTCCAATTAATATTTTCTATTCAAAAATGTAGGATGGCATAAAAACTCAGCCACATGAGACCATTCCTAAGTATGAAGCTCCCAATGTATTTCACTTTACAAGCATTTACTGGGCACCTACTATGTGTCTAGAACCATATTAAGTGAGAGAATGTTTAAGATATGTTCTTAGTCTGAAGGAGCTCACAGTCTAGCCAGGTTCCCATATTTCACAATATTTATTGGCATGTGAGTAAATAGCAAACGGCTATAAAAATTCATAGGTGAGTGAGACTGTTCTGGGTTGTAGAAATAAGGAAAGGATTCTTTGGGAAGGTAAAAAGTGAATTGAAGTCTATCATGAAGACTTTGTTGGTGTCTTAGAGGTAAATATGGCACCTCTTTCTTCATCTCCAAGTTTTGAACCAATTAGACACAGGAGTAAGACAGATGGGGATGAAAATATCATGCTAAAAGGCTGAATTGACCCAGGTACCTGAGGTGGGTAGCCACATGGATCTCTTCTTACTTTATGCCTCGAATGAGGTAGACTCACTCTCCCAGTCACATGTACCATTGGCCAGCATATGTTTCTGAAAGGGATGGCTGAGAGAAGAATGCCCTGTTAAGCAAGGAGGCAAAGAAAGGCTATAGATGGCTTTCAAAATTTCTCCCAGAGAGTGGAATGGAAATTCTCTGCCTCTGTGGAAACATGAGGGGTAGGCTATACATATATCCTTGTGTGTGTGGCTAGTAAGTTAAGCCGAAATTAAATTTGGTTTGGAAGTGTGTAACAAAAGCAGTGAATCTGGATGGGTATATCAACACCAACATCATCAACAACGACATCAACATTAATAACATCAACAACATTATCACATCAATAATAGCACAGCAGCAGTAACAACAGCAGCAACAACAGTAATACAATAACATCTCAGCAACAGGAATAAAATAGCAACAATAGCACCGTCAACCACATCAGCCAGGACATTGACAGTAACAATGCAACAGCAGCATCACAATATCCACAGTGAAGCATCAACAGCGTCACCACAACACCCATAGTAATGTCAACAGCACCACCACAACACCCGCAGTAATAGTAGCAACAGCATCAAGACAACATCTACAGAAACAGTGTCTAGAGCATCACTATTCCACAGTAACAACATCACCAACAACATAACAGTATCAGAGAAACATCAACAGCATCATCACAACACCCACCGTAAGTGTCAACAGCATCATCACAATACCCACAGCAACAACGTTAATGTCATCACAACATCCAGAGTAACAGTGTCAATAGCATCATGACAATATCAACAGTAACAGTGTCAACAGCATCATCACAACATTCATAGTAACCATGTCAGCAGCACCGTCACAACACCCACAGTAATACTGTCAACAGCATCAACAAAACATCTGCAGTAACATCACCACAGCATCCACAGTAACACTGTCAACAGCATCATCACAACATCCGCAGTGACAATGTCAACAGCATCATCACAGCAACAGTAGCAGCACATCAGCAGCAACAACTGCCACAAAATGGCAATAACAGCAGCATCAAAGATAATAAGAACACTAGCAAAAACATTGTCATCAACAACAGCAGAAACATCAGCAGCAACATAACCTGCGGCACCAACAGCAACAGCAGTATCAGCAGCAGCAGAAACAGTAACACAAATGGCAACACCACCATTGACAGCAATGACAACGCTAGGCAGCATTTATAGAGTGCTTATCTCACACCAGACTCCAGGCTAAGTGTTGAACATGCACGATCTCATTTAACCTTCATAGGATTTATCTGAAACAGTGTAACAGAGAGAGACTGTAGATGGAATGATGCCCATGAGATAGGTGTAATCCAGTAACAGAGGACTCAGTTGTTGAGCTGAGAAGGTCTGGGTTCTAATCCAGGTTATTTTATTACCTAAGCAACCTCAGGCAAGCTCTTTAATCTTCCTGCATTTCAACTTGTAATCTCTAAACAGGAAAAACAATATACACCCTCGATTTGTTGTGAGGACTCAGTGAGGTCGTGGGGTGACGTACTCACATGTTCCCAGGGGGTCACCTGGTTGAGAAGACATCTTGTCAAATCAGACTCAAGAGTAACCACGGGGAGGATGAGGTCATGGCTCTGCCCACCCTCTCTCTTTTCCAGTATTCTTTATCTTTCATCGTGTTGGTTTCTCCCAGCTGGGAGCCGGCAGAAAAGCTCATAAGGGTGCGAAAAGACAGCCTTTCCTCCCCTAAGGTTGCCATCCTCAGCTTTTTGCCAATGATCAGTTCTTTTTTCCTAGGGAAGATAAAAAAGAAAGCACATAAAAACCCCACAAACAAAAACACATCAGACACAATTCTACTTATTCAAGGCAGAGTCTCCGGAGACTACCCTCTAAGGGGAAGACAGAAGGAATCGAACCTTTGCCCAACTTGGAGCAGGCTCTGCATGTTTGTTCTTAGGAGACTTGGCACAAAGGCAAAGGTTGGCTGTCCACCTGCCATTAAATGTGGACACATTTTCCTTAGGCTCTGTGTCTGAAGGCAGCTCAACAGTGCTCTTAGAATAAGCACCAAAGAGGATGGCTGAAGCAACTCCCCCACCTTGGCTGACAATTCACCTATGAATGTACGTACTCACCCCTCTTTCTGTGCCAGGCATCCAATCAATAAAATGATAGTTATTCTTCCCCATTAGCTTCATGAAGTCAAAGGTTGCTTTGTCTGGTTCACGACCGTATTCATCATTACTGTTTTCCCCAGTAGGTCTTATTCTCCCAGAAGCAGAGCCTGAGCCAAGGATTCAATGCAAGGGATTTGCTGAGGAAGTGCTCCTGAGATGTACCAGTGTGGCAGTGGTGACCAGGGGTGGGGGGAAGAATAGGGGAGGAGAAGAGACCCAACCAGTGTGCCATCTTGGGTGACACCCCAGCCTCATCCTGGTCTTGAGTGGTGTGTTGAAGCCGAGATATCTCAGAGTTTGTCCTGTCCAAGGCACAGGTGCTAGGCCTTTGTATTTCCACATTGGTCAGTCACTGGCTGTGGGTTGAGGGGGGATGGGAAGGGCTGGGAATGAGTTGCCAAGTTGTTCCAGCTTTCCAAGGAAGGCCCCAATGCTCGGGGGCAAACCTTTAGCAGCAAGGCATACAGGGGCTGGGCTGGATGCACAGAGCTGGTAAAAGGCTTCAGAGGGGATCTGAGCTGGGCACCATCAGGGTCTGCTATGTTTTTCTTTAATCTAAGAATTGAGAGAGAGAGAGAGAAGTGGAAAAAATAGGATTGTATTGATTCTTTTCATGCAGACTCCGTGATCTGGACAGAAAGTGACCCTCATTGATGCATTCCAGTTGAGTGAGCATTGGAGACAGTCATACTGGAGTTTGGGTCAAAGGTCCAGCTGGCAGCAAAGCATTCCGGCTCTGCCTTATCTGCAGTGTCTGCAGTTCCTGTATGTGGAGGGCAGAAGGCTGGTGTTCCCAGGTTTCCTTTTATATAATTATAAAACAAGCTTTTATAATTATAAAAGCGATGAATGAAAATAAACAAAAACCAACATTCCTGAAGGGGCTAAAATATTCTATTTTGGTAGGTTGACTATTTCCGTTGAAGACACTTCACTTGAAGAGCAGCAGGTGCAAGGAGATCAGTCTGAACTTTATTTTTCTAAAAGCAGAAGATGAAATTCTCATGTGAAAGATGTCTTCTCTACACTAGAAAACAGGCAAGGTTCTTATCATCAAGGACAAGAAAGTTGAAGTGGAACGATTTCTGTACAAACAAGCCTGTTCAACTCTTATCACGCTGGCTACTTCTCTACCCAGTTAACCGCCCTGGCTCATGTTTACAGTTTACTATTCTTTGACAAAACCGGTATAGAATTAACTGACTCTGACAGCTTCTTTGGGTCTTTATTTCTTTATGAGGCTCCTATTTCATGTAAAACTTGCACTGTGCTTTTCTCCTGTTCATCTATGTTATGTCAATTTAATTCTAGGACCCACCTGGGACCCTAAAAGGGTGAAGGAATATTTTTCTGTCCCAACAGTTCTCGTCCCATCCTAATAGGCTGGGCACCCCTGACTCCCTCTGGAGCCTGCAGATGGGATCCTGAGGGGCCTAATGAATGATGGAAGAAGGTAGGAAATCTTACCAAGGTCGGCTCTCCTGGATTTCTGTCCGTAGTGTGCTGTCGAAAGAAGAAGACAACAATTTTTGCTTGTTCCTTCCTTCTCAAATTCAATTGACAGGAAAAAAAAAATTGTAAAAATTGGTTCTTTGAATTGTGAGTCTTGTGAATGTGCTTCTGGGTATCCATTGGTAATTGATCCACAGCCTCCCAGGAGTCCTTCTTTTTCTTATCATCTTTGTCTTTTGTGTGGGTTGTCATGAGGAAAATTATAATTAGATTTGAGGTAGGAGGCTGGCAGGACTTGTTTTCTGGTCATGACCCTGCTGATCTGGTTGAAAGGATTGTGGTTGAAACAGAATGCAGTGAAGAAACCAGCCAAAATAAGCAGATGGCCATGAAAGTGACCTCTAGTTGCCCTTACTACTCATTAACATAAAGACATTCCCATGGCGCCGTGAAAGTTTACACATGCCATGGCAACGGGTCATAATAATGGCCTGGAAGTTACCATATATGATTCTGGAAGCTCTCTGCCCCTTTTCCAGAATGTTCTGAATAATCCATCTCTTAATTAGCATATAATTAAAAGTGGGTATAAATACAGCTGCCAACAGCTTATGTGTTGCTGACTCTGGGTGCACTGCTTATGCGTAGCCCTGCTCTGCAAGGAGCAGCACTGGCTCAGTAAATGTTGATTTCTCTCACCACTGGCTCACCCTTGAATTCTTTCCTGGATGAAGCCAAGAACCCTCTCAGGTTGATCCCCAATGCTGAGGCTCACCTGCCCTGCATAAGACTCTCCTTCATCTTCTTTTAAGTCATAAGAGCTTGGCTTTGTGATCAGTGAAAATGTGCTCTTTGGTTTCCACCAGCCTGGGGCCCAAGCCGTTGGGCTTATACCTGGCAGTTAGCCAGCTCCCCAGGATTCTGAAGCATGAAGTGTCCTTTTGTATGACCTCGACAGCTCTCGGGAGAGTTTCTCTTAATTGCCTCAGGCTTTGTTGCCCTGTTAACAAAGAGAGTCTTTGCTTTCTTAGATATCCTTGGAGGAAACTTTGAATTTCTGGGCGGGGTGGGGGTAGACTTTTGTATCCTCTTTAGGGATACCTCTTCTATCCACGATTAAGCCATAAAAGGATAATCAGTTTTGAGTCAAAATTGAAGTAGGTATATCTTTGAAGATTTGGACTTTTCTATCTAAAAGTATTTTTTGTTTTTAAAAGAGAGCTCTTATCCTGGTTCAGGATGGGCATGTGACCCAATTTTGACCAACGAGTTATGAGGGAAAGTCTGGGGCACTCTGAGACAAACTTCTCTTCTTCAAGAGAGATCTACAGGAAGGCAGAGCCCCTTCTATGTCTCCTGAATGCTCTTGTGTCTGGATAGTATGTGCATGTCTGTGGCACCACCTAAAACCACGAGGGCTGCCAGCTCAAAGACAATGCCAGCACATTAAGGACATCACTGCAGTGACATGGACCAACCTGGGCCCTGATGATGTTGATCCACACCCTATTCTGTGCCACGGATTTTCCCTCCCTTGGACTCATTGTTTTGTTATTGTTTGTTTGTTTAGAAATCAGGTCTTGCTCTGCTGCCAAGCCTGGAGTGCAGTGGTATGATCATAGCTCACTGCAGCCTCAATCTCCTATGCTCAAGTGATCTTCCTGCTTAGGCCTCCCACGCAACTGAAACTACAGATGCATACCACTGTGTCCAGCTACTTTTTAAATTTTTTGTAGAGACAGGGTCTCAGTTTGTTGCCCAGGGTGGTCTTGAACTGGGCTCAAGGGATCCTTTTGCCTTAGCCTCCCAAAGTGCTGGGGTTACAGGGATTGAGCCATTGTGCACAGCTGGACTCCTTATTAAGTGGGATAACACTTATTCTCCTGTAAGGCAGTTGGGTTTTCTACTGCTTATAGCAGAAAGCAAATAGATACAGTATACCTTTAGAAAAATCCTCTTGCAAACAAGCAATCTTTTCAGAAGACCTCAGCAGAGACTCTTACTAAAATCTCCTTTCAGCAAGGCTGATGTTTTTATCTGAGAGATAAAGTGTGGAGGTCAGGGGGTGAAGGGGAGGAAGGGGCAGTGTATGGGTGTTGGGCGTAGGGGAAACCAGCTCTCTAAAAAGAGAGAAGTAGATGGCAGAAAAGAGCTCAACCCAAAGCTTCTAGAGCTTTTATTGCTCTTGCAAGAGAGATGGAGAAGAGAGGATACGTCTCACAGAGTGTATGTTGCATGTCAGGCAACAGGAGCTCTAAATACATGATTTTATTTAATCTGCATGCTGGTTGTCTAACATATTATTACTGGGGATCAGAAATCTCAAGTTACTGGTCCATGGTAACACAGCCAGGTCAATCTGACTCATGATGGAGACGATGTGGAGAAATAGGAACGCTTTTACACTGTTGGTGGGAGTGTAAATTAGTTCAACTATTGTGGAAGACAGTGTGGAGATTCCTCAAGGACCTAGAAATAAAAATTCCATTTGACCCAGCAATCCCATTACTGGGTATATACCCAGAGGATTATACATCATTCTATTATAAAGGAACATGCACACGTATGTTTATTGTGGCACCGTTTACAATAGCAAAGACCTGGAACCAACCCAAATGCCCATCAAAGATAGACTGGATAAGGAATATTTGGCACATATACACCATGGAACACTATGCAGCCATAAAAAGGGATGAGTTCATGTCCTTTGCAGGGACTTGGATGAAGCTGGAAACCATCATTCTCAGCAAACTGACACAAGAACAGAAAACCAAATACCGCATGCTCTCACTCATAAGTGGGTGTTGAACAATGAGACCACATGGACAAGGGAGGGGAACATCACACACTGGGGCCTGCCAGGGGCTTGTGGAGGCTAGGGGAGGGATAGAAGGGGGTGGGGAGATTGAGGAGGGATAGCATTAGGAGAAATACCTAATGCAGATGACAGGAGGATGGATGCAGCAAGCCACCATGACACATGTGCAACAAACCTGCACGTTCTGCACATGTATCCCAGAACCTAAAGTATAATTTTTAAAAGTCCTGCTTCTTTCCTTTATCACCCCATACTACCTGCATGTTCTCCAGAAATGTCTCAAATCCATCTATTTGAGAGCCACTGTGATGTAGTAGTAGGCCACTGTGATGTGCCCTATATCACTGATCCATCTGCATCTTCAGGGATACCCCCTTGAGCCACCCCCACGGTATCTCTCCTGGATTGCTCTTATCATCCATCTAACTGGTATCCTCCCAATTTCCACCCTTGTCCCTACCCCTACCCCATTGTTTATTGTCTACACAGTAGCCACTTCCCTCTCTAAACAGTTCAAGAGCATTTCATCACACAATTCCAAACTCTTCCCCGGGGTTCCCTAGGACTTCCATAATCTGGTCCTGCTTGGTTCAGTGGCCTCATCTGTACCACTTTTCACTCCACTCACTAAGCTCCAGCCCCTTGGCCTCCTTACTGTTCTTGGAAGAACCGAGGGTAACTCTGAACACAGGGCCTTTTGCCTGTTAGTCTTCCTTGCCTGGAATGCATCCTCCATCATCTCTTTTCCAACTTGCTGGTCTTGACAAAGGAGGCTTCCATTGAGCACACCAAGGTAGCTCCCCTCTGGTTTGCCATATTAATGTGCGGGCAGGTGGGCCAGTGTCAAGACCTTAGTAACATCCAGAGCCCTCCAAGATGGAGGTACCTTTTCTCTGTGTCCTCACATTGTAGAAGGAGCCGGAAAGCTCTCTGGGACCTCTTAGGGTGCTAATTCTGTTTATGAGAGCTCCACCCTCATAGCCCAATCATCTCCAAGATGGAGGCTTGGAGGGCTCTGGGGCGAATTCTTCACAGGTATAGACATCAAATGTCATATAGAAGAGCATGGCCACCAATACATTCTTGCCGTGACCACAAAGAGTGGGGAAATTCTATGGAAGAAGATGTCTAGAAGGTAAGTGAATAAATTCTGGCTTTGATTTTGGTTTCTGTGAGAGAGTAGGACTCTCTGACAGCTTAATAATACAAAGAAAAAGGGAATCTCTGCCCATTTTCCTCTGCCAGGCATGTCTGCACCCTTACTCATTTCTCCCACAATGAAAGAGAAATTTCCCTTCTGATAGGTCTGAACCTAAGCCATCAATGGGGCCACTATTGCTAATGGATTGCGCTGCTGTGATTGGCACCCTTGAGTCTGCAGGTGCCAAGGTCAAATTTTGGGACGATCCCAGGGCCAGGCTAAGACTTTGATTCTGTACTTCTTGCTTTGACTTGACCTTCTAACAGGGCTATGTGTTGGGGCTTCAATATTGATGTATTCATTTTGATTTCTATTTTGCTGTTTCCCCAGCTCTCTTGGGAACATGGTGTGGTGGTGGGGAACAGAAGAGAGCTTTGAGAAAGATGGAGAAAGCTGATTGATCAGACAGGTTTCTCTTGGTCTTGGCCAAAACTCTGTTAGAGAACTTCCCAATCTCACTCTTAATTATTAAGACCTGATTAAAAATATGATGTGTCTCTTAGTCTGTTCAGGCTTCTATAACAAAATATCATAAATGGAGTAGTTTATAAACAGTGGAAATTTAGTTCTCACAGTACTGGGGGCTGGGAAGTCCAAGATTATGGCTGATTTGGTGTCTTCACAGGAACTGCTTTTTGGTACCTTTTCCCTGTGTCCTCACATGGTAGAAGGGGCCAGAGAACTCTCTAGGACCTCCTAGGGCACTAATTCTGTTTATGAGGGCTCCACCCTCATAGCCCAATCACCTCCCAAAGACCCTACTTCTCAACACCATCACCTTGGAGGTTGACATGTCAATATATGAAATTCAGAAGAACACAAACATTCGACTATAGCAGTGTGTGAAATTAATTTCTATCTAGAAAATGCTATTGAATTAAGCACAAAAGGTGGTTGCACAAATCTACTTTTAGAATTAGGATGATGCAAGAATGGCAGCTATGATACCTGGGAAAAGCTCATGTGTGACTCGCCACTCTCCCTGCAGGGTGGAAATAATTAGAAAATGTGTGTTGGGAGAGACGGGATAAACATGAAGTGCAGAGACACCAATAGGGAAATCCATTGATCATGTTTGCCTGTGATCACCCTGGAAGGAACAGATATGTGTTCTTTGTGGCAGTTGATAAACATGGAAGAGACTGTGCTGTGATTTCATGTTTGAGATTGGAAGAGGAAAGGGGACAGATAGCAAACGATGCCACAGGAAGGGCACAGTGTGTGGGCTGAATCATCAAAGTGACAGGTGTTTGCTAAAAGTGGCTCAAATTCAGGGCTGGGGTGGGTGTGTCTGTGCAACTTCTATGTCCGCTGAGGACCTGCAGCTCTGTGCTGGGGGCCACCTGTGCACAGCCCACCCTATATGGAGCCCACAGCCTGCATGAGGGAGAAGTGGGGCACAAAACCATCAACTGGGCAGTGTGACAAGTGCTGTGGAAACCAAACTGCATGAAACAGAGACTGTGCCGAGGACTTCTGGAAGGGCCTGGTTACACGGGAGAAGGATGGCTAGAGGGTGACTGATACACTTTGGATTTATATCCCAGCCAAATCTCATTTTAATTTATTTTTGAGATGGAATCTCACTCTGTCACCCAGGCTAGAGTGCAGTGGCGTGATCTCAGCTCACTGCCAAGTCAGTCTCCTGAGTTCAAGCAATTCTCCTGCCTCAGCCTCCTGTGTAGCTGGGATTACAGGCATGCACCACCATTCCTGGCTAATTTTTTTTTTTTTTGTATTTTTAGTACGGATAAGGTTTCATCATGTTGGCTAGGCTGGTCTCGAACTCCTGACCTCAGGTGATCCACCCACCTTGGCCTTCCAAATTGCTGGGATTATAGGTGTGAGCCACCATACCTGGCCCCAAATCTTATTTTAAATTGTAATTCCCAGTGTTGGAGGAGGGGGCTGGCAGGAGGTGATTGGATCATGGGGGTGGATTTCCCTCTTGCTGTTCTCCTGATAGTGAGTTCTCTCACAAGATCTGGTTGTTTAAAAGTGTGTAGCACCTCCCCCTTTACTCTTTCTTCCTTTTCCTCCAGCCGTGTAAGACATGCCTACTTCCCCTTTGCTTTCTGCCATGATTGTAAGTTTTCAGAAGCCTCCCCAGCCAGGCTTCCTGTACAGCCTATGGAACTGCGAGTCAATTAAATCTTTCTTCTTTATAAATTACCCAGTCTTAGATAGTTCCTTATAGCAATGTGAGAACAGACTAAACGGAGACTTTCAATAATACTATCCTGGGAAGTGTTACTGGTTAAGGCTCCAGTTTGGAAAAAGCTCAAGAGTGAACGGGTGAGAAAAAATGGACCATACATTCCACTGTAGATTTTTTCCCCCTGGGAACTTACGGGGCTGGAATGCCAAGCTCTGAGACTCACTGGCTTTTGCAGGTGAGGGAAGCCAATGTGCATTTGCCATCTGCCCACTTAGTGTCCCAGATGTGTTTTCTAGATCAGGGCTCTGCAACTTTTTCTCTAAGGGGCCAGGTGGTAAATATTTTCAGCATTGTGGGCAACAGGGTCTCTGTTGCAGCTGCTCAACACTGCAGTTGTAGCAAGAGAACAACCATAGACTATACAGAAACCAACAGGCATGGCTGATTTGGCCATGAGCAGAAGTTCTAGATCCTTGCTACTCACAGCGTGAACCCCGGCTCGGTATTGTCAGCATGTCCCAGTGCACCACTGGTCTACAGCTGGCGCTGGTGCATGTGAATTTCCAATCATGAGGTAAATCCTAACACAAATTCTTGCGTGGGAATGGATTTCTTTAATCAGATTGCTTTCTAGCCAGTGCTCTATGGGAAGGGGGGGTTCAGATGAGGGAAGGGCAAAACTCATTTGGAACTTGAAGATCATGAGCAGATGGCTCTGAAGGAGGTGAATGGGGACTGGGAATGCCACTAGAGGTAGCCCCTGAAAAAACACTGGGACCTGGAGAGGAAAAAGCTCTGGGAAGTGACAGTGGAGCCAGGTGGAAGGCAGGAGGGTGTCAGAAGCAAGCCGCACTGAAGCAGAGAGTTTGCTGATTGCTCCTGATGAGCCAGGCACTGTCAGGACAGGAGGGTGGGATGAGGAGATGGACTTGAATCTGACCCGGCCTCTTTGAGGGGCCTGAAGGCAAGAAGGGTGAAGCATGGGAAAGAGTAACATGAAGGCGCAGTTAGCAGCATGCAGAGCCATGAGTCACAGCACATGTGTGTGAGTTCATGGAGGGGCTGGCATCTGGCTTGGGTTGGTGGTGCCATGAGCTCCAGAAGACATCATGGGAGAAGTGGAATTGGCCTTTGAGAAATGGGAATTTTAACATGTGCAGATTAGAGCTGAGAAGCATCCCCAACAGAGAGGACAGGAAGAATGAAGGCAGGGAAGTGTGTGTGAAAAGGAAAATACTGGTTCATTTGCACCTGTGTGTGTGCTGCATAGTTTGAGGAAAGAGCGTTTTTCTCTGGGTGAAGAATTTCTATACTTTTTCCTTAGTGAATAGATGGTACCTTAGTAAATACAAAATAATAACAATAATCATGTAGATTGTGATGAAGTTAAGCAGAGCCTTGAATTGCCAAGCTAAGTTTGATTTCATGTGAGGGCAAGGTGATTTCATCACTGGCTTGGTGTCCACACCATGAACTATGCCTGTGTCTGTGTTTCTAATTAAACTCGAGTCTCTTCACTCTAAGAGGAACATGGCCCATCCCACCCAACCCTGAATTAAGAACAAAGTTGTGAGAAGGAATGTCCAAGAAACAGTTTATTCCAAACAAGAAACGCCAACTTGAACAGAACCAGGAAATCCAGTGTTCCTAGGGCTATTTACAGCTCCTGCCCCTAATTCGTGGACTCAGCCCAATAAATAAAAAGATCTCAAGAGCCTGCAGCATCACAGTGAGGAGAGGAGCGGGCCTGTTATTTCCTGGGGGAGGTGGGGAGTAGGATGGTGGTGATGGGGAAATGAAGTAAAAAAGGCGTAGGAAACAAGTCGACTTACGTGGACCACACAAGCCAGAAATAGCCTAAGTTCAAAGGAAGACAACAATGACTATTTCTTTTTTTAAAAAAATAAAAATATAAAACCTCACCATACATTAAAATGTTTTTTAAGAAAACTAAGAGATGATGTGGACAGTCCCAAAGATTGAGTAATCACGTAAAAAGTGAAGAAATGGAAGCCGGACGGCAAAATAAAAACATAGTCGAATTTCAGCAGGCTATAAAAAACATCAGAGGAAGAACATCTAGAAGAATCCTAAACAGGAGGCTTGTTTGCACAGAAAACTGACATGCCAAGTGAGTGAAGGAAGAAAGTATCTAAATAATGATGAAGATTACGCTGACACCAAAGGCCATTCAATGAGTCATCCAATGCTTGGGGTTGCACATGGGATCTTATTTAGCCCTCCCCACTTAAAATTGAGGAAACTGCCATTCAGAGCACTGCACACTTTGCTAGAAGTCTCCCAGTTAGCAGCCAGCAGGGCTGGATTCCGCACACAAACCTGACTCCAAAGTCTAAGCTTTCCCTGCTCATCCCCAATGTCTTCCAATTCAAAGGCAAGCTTCTCCCTGACCAGATCAGAAAGTAGTTTGCTCTTTGTGTGAACCTACTTTCCTCCTGAAATAAGCTTTCTAAGCACCCATGCTTCCTAACTTATACATGGGGAGCCACCCCACCAATATCAGTTGGGTACTGTCTGTAAGAAGATGCTGACAAGCTGATTTTACACCCTTCTCAGGAGAGAAAACCCCGCAAGCTGATAAGAGTTGGGGAGTTCTGCTGCAGGTCTGGGCTTTCGGGCAGGTTGGATGCGGTGCTGATTGCACTCTGTAGGAGAAACCGGTGCTCTGCAACGTGACTCTCATCTGAATGAAATCAGTGACCCGACTCTCATAGAAATGGACACCTGTGTGCCTTCCCAGCACTGGGGCTATGGTGGTGGTGAGGACTGCTGAGATTAAAAGGTAGGGACAGTCTTCTGTGAATGAGGGGAGGAGTGAGACTGCAGCACTGAGACGTTGGGGACAAGGCCAGTCCTCATGCTGCACCATCTTACAAGGTCAGAAAGACTGTGGCCTGCCAGAGAATGCACATAAAGACACTTTGGGTTTTGCTCCAGGGTTTGGGAGCATTGTTTCCTTAGAAAGGGCAAACATATCAGACATGTATTTTGCCACCAGGGCTGCGGTTTTCAAAAGTGCCCTCTAACAAGCTAGGATGTGCCAAACTGCAAAGTCATGACTGTTTGATTGCCTTGGGGAAGGAGGGTTCACTTCAAATATTAAGGTTATATTTGTACGTAAAAACGATTTTATAAATATCAAAGATTTTTCATGTTTCCTTCCTAATTGGGCTCTCCTCATACTGTTGTACTTTGAAGCGGGGCAGAAGTGTGTAACCCCTTTGGCAGATGCAGAAAACTGAGGCACAGAGAGGGCGTGATGTGTCTGAGGTCACACAGTGAATCAGTCCGGGAGATGAGACCAGAACCCAGGCTTCCCAGCTCCAAGTCCAGGGCTCTTTCTGCATCCGATGTTTTCAGGGTTGAGTCAGGGACCATCAGGGCACAAGAGGGGCTCTGGGTGGGCAGGGCAGAGGTGTGTGCAGTCCTGTTGGGCAGCAACAGGTGTGGGCTTAGCTGCTGCAGCCGCGGGTGCAGGCGTGGGGGAGGAGGTTGTTGTTGCATCTGTCCCGGAGCTTGCTTTGGGCCTGGCCTCCAGCTTGGCCGTCGGTGTCCAAGAGCTGGCTGCCCTGTCCCTGCTGCCTCCTGAGCCTGTAAACAAGAACAGATCTGAGTTAGTGATGTTGCATGGGGTTGTGGAGGCATGTCCAGGGAGACACACTGGGCAGGCAGGGCCACTGAGGAGGCTTCAGCTCAGATCTTCCTCTGCCTGAGAAGACTGACCATTAAGGCATCCAGGGTGCTGTGTGCTGGAGCCAGATGGGCCTGGGATCAAAGTGCAGCTCACGCACACTTGGGTGAATTACTTAATGCATAGAGCCTCAGTTTCTCTGTCTACAGAATGGAGATAATTCCTATCTCATGGCTGCTTTTGATGTTTACTTGAGATCCCATATTTATATTTTTGTATATACCCTGCATTTATATTGCCCAAGCTCACAGTCAGTAAAGGTGGTGAGTCCCAGGTGTCAATCATTCAGTATACGTGTATTAAATGCCCGCTAGTGTATCAGCCACCATGCCTAGGAGCAGGAGATGCTCTGGCAAGCCAAACAGTCATATTCTTTGTCCTCAAGGAGCTCACTGTCGAGACAGGCACTAATCAAATAATCCCACAAATAAATATCCAAACAGTTAAACACAGACTTACAAAATATCCTATTACAAACTACGTTGAGGTAGTATGAGTCTGAACATCACATTTGCTAGCAGTTGGCCACTTGGTCACCTTTCACATATTGGAAGATGTCAGTATCCCTCTGTTTCTGATCTTCAAGTTCATTCACTATGTCACAGCTGTCACTGTGTGTGGATGATGGCAGCCAGAATGGAATGAAGACATTTAAGGAGGCAGTGAGAAGTTTTAGAGCAGTGAAGAACTCAACTCATATCCTGGCTCTCAACACCTTCTACTTGGGTTATGTTAGTCAAGTTGCTTTATCTTCTTCTTAGCCTCGGCTCTCTTACGGAAAACTAGGGATTATACCATTAACTTTGCAGGAGGCTAAGGGGATCACAGAGAATAAATGTAAAATATCTAGTATAGGGCTCGGAATAATAATTACTATTAGTTCTACCTTGTTCTGAAAAAGAGGTTTTAGCCTGGATTTTAAAACTAGTATGTTTCTTCCCAACAGAGAGCAGAGAAGGTTGTCATCACCTATTGTCTTGATTTAAATGAAAGAGCTGTTTCACTCACCAAACCTCTGTGTATGCTTGTTATATGCAGGGTCCTGAGGGTTATCCCAAGGTGTCTACCACTTAGCGCTTAGACTGGTCACAGTTGTGTGTGAGTGTGAGTGTGCACGGTGGGAATGCCTAGTGTTTGCAACAATGCTCCTTATTTGAGTAAGTTCTTCAGATAACACCAAAATACCAGCAGCAACACTGTTTCATAAGACAGTGAATTGTGATTCCTTCCCCCCTGCCCTTCATGCAAAGGCCCAGGACTCAGGCGGGCAAGTCCTCTGCCCCCATAGCTTGCAGCTCTCCAGGTAGGGCAGCTGGCAAGGTGGTCATGGTTAAAATATGTCATCCTAGTGGAGTGGGCAGGAACCAGAGGACAGAGCTGGGATCTAGAGAACAAAGGGGGAGTTCTTATCATGAGGAAAGGATGTGGTTAGGCTTCTTAGGAATGGCTGGGAATTGCCTGGGAATCTTCCTCCCCTCCTCGCTTCTCTTTCCATTCCAAGTGACTTTCTCAAGCACCCCTGGAAAGTAAATCACATCAAAATTAGGGAACACTCAAATGACTCAGAAAACTATGGGAGTGAAAGGGAAATAAATATACTTCTAAAGTAAGGCGTCACGGTTAGATTCACAATTGTACTGCCACTAACTTCTCTGGGTATAATGCAACACAAAAATGAATCCCATTAAGATGTTCTGTTAAATGCCAAAATACTGGTATTTTGAATTTAAAATAGCACAGTACACCCAGATATGGATATGTTGAGAACCAGGATGACTACCTCTAGACTGCTGTACCTCTCTAATTATAACACAAAATAAATGTTCAAAAGCTTCAAAATAGTCGAGCATAGTGAAGAGGGAGCTCTGATGAGGCAGAGATGGAGTCTGAGGTCCCGGCTTGATCAAGGGAGGCTTCCTGCAAGAGGTGGCACTGAGCTTGGCTTTTAGGGTTGGATGAACTCCCAGAATTGGATGTTCAGGGTGTGTAGCTGGGAGAGGAATGAAGAAGGTCTTAAATGAAAGGGTATCAGTGCGGTAAGGCACAGAAAATAGAAAAAAAAAATGCTGCCGTAATGGCTAGAGTCCTCTTGAGGGACGGTCTCACAACTGTAGCTCATCTTTTTGGCCAGAGCTAGTTTAAGGAGCAGAATTAGCTGTTTTAGTTCTCCCATCCTCTAGCGGAGGCCCATAGGTGTGTGAAAGTTGATCATACGAATGTGTCATTCTTGTCAAAGCCAACTAAAATAGGGTAGAAAGATAGTGGGGAAAAGCATTCAGGGCACAAAACATTGCTCCAAAAAATGCAATTCTCTGCAAGCCTGGCAGCTGAAACTCTTGGTGTAATCTGAAACAAGTTTTATCTCATGGCTACCAAAATGATCTGCTGAAGCCCTAAGACTAGTTTTGCTCACTGCTGCTGCTTCCAGTCAGAATCTGCCAGCTCCTCAGAACCTGACTAGTGCTTTCTATTTTTGAGAGACAGAGTTTTGCTCTTGTTGTCCAGGCTGGAGTGCAACGGCATGATCTCGGCTCACCGCAACCTCTGCCTCCTGGGTTCAAGCAATTCTCCTGCCTCAGCCTCCTGAGTAGCTGGGAATGCAGGTGCCCGCCACCACGTCCAGCTAATTTTTTGGGATTTTAGTAGAGATGGGGTTTCACCAAGTTGGCCAGGCTGGTCTCGAACTCCTGACCTCAGGTGATCCACGTGCCTTGGCCTCCCAAAGTGCTGGGATTACAGGCGTGAGCCACCGTGCCCGGCCAACATTACTCCTTTATATAAAACCTCTGGCTTTCTCTTTGTTCTTCACATATACTGAAGACCACTTAGTCTTACCATATGCCCGAAACTGCAATTCTTTTCTCTCAAATAAAACATTTTAATTGTAGATGGTCATCTCTGTATTTTATTTGACTTTGACATACTTGGCCTCAGAAGTGAGACCCAAAGCTGACTCATCTGGAGGACAATCACCAGCCCTGGAAAATGGAGTGAGGCGTCCACACTGGAGACCGCTGAGCCCCTGTCTGGCTCCCTTGGCTCACCTCTGTTCTTCTTGATGAGACCCTCTTGGACTGAACTCATACTTTTAGTTGACTTCTGTTTTATTTGGGATTTAGTTAGAGAGGGATCTTTCCCCTTACTGACGGCTCTCGTCGGGACAGCTCCTATTCAGGAAGACTCTTCTCCTGGAAGACCTCGGCTGTGCGGTCTGTGAGATGAAGGAGGGCTGTTCTCCTCCTTGTAGACCCTCCTGTGGGGTACGGGTGAAGGAATTTTGTTTCCCTTTGGGTTTAGGCCTTGGTGATGGAATATCTCCTCTTACTCTCAGTTGAAGAAGGTGGCTTATCCTCCTTCTTCGTAAATATATACTTTATTTTCTGTCTGTGCTTGCATTTATTTGGACTTCTGGCATTCAGCACTTGTGTTTAATTGGCTTTTGTATTTCTGACATTAGACCAGAACAGTCACAAAAATGGGCTCTCCAAGTTCAAAGGCATGCCAACATATTTTCTGGGACTCCAGCTGGTAACAGGTTCACACATTGCAGGGATTATTTAAAGAGTCTGTGTTCTTAAAATTGAATTAAAATACCATGGCTATAAAATCATGCATTTCAAATAAGATAACAATATCTCATTGATATCTTGAGGCTTAAAAAAAAAAAAAAGAGAATTGTTCAGAATTCAGAGATTGCCTCACTACAAAATACCGTCTTAAAACTAGTTGAAACTCTTGACTCTCCAGAGTTCTCCCTATCCTTCTCACAATTTCTTTTCTTTATCATTCTCTAAGCCTCTCTTTGTCCAAAACTTCTCCAAAACTCCTTAGCTAGTCTGACAAACTATCTATGAAGAACACTTGCAAACCAGCAGAAATGAAAGAAAATCATTTTAATCTTCATGCTGTTTTTTTTTTTTTTTTAAGCAAAGAAAAAATTTCCATGTAAAAGACATTCTCTTCATACTAAAAAGGAATGGCAACATTTTGATCTTCAAGGACAAAGACCTGAGACCAGGAAAATATGGAACAGGCCTCTGCTATAATAAAACAACTTATCTTTTGGGCCTCCTGTCATAATTTAGTCACATTATTCTTTGTTGAATTCAGTACATTGGCAACTTACTCAACCTTACCCCAAATTTGGTTCACAGCCTTCATAAGAGTGCCTAATGTGGTGGCTCACACCTGTAATCCCAGCACTTTGGGAGGCTGAGGTGGGCAGATCATCCGAGGTCAGGAGTTCAAGGCCAGCCTGGCCAACAAGGTAAAACCCCATCTCTACTAAAATTATAGAAGTTAGTTGGGCATGGTGGCACACACCTGTAATCCCAGCTACTCAGGAGGCTGAGGCAGGAGAATCACTTGAACCCAAGAGGCAAAGGTTTGCAGTGAGCCGAAATTGCGCCATCACACTCCAGCAAGTTACAGTTACAGATATGAAGGTATATTTTTGGTAAGGAAGGTTGCAAAGAAAAGAGACTAATTTTGAATGAGAAACAATCTTGTGTGGTAAAGGTCTGTCCTAAAAGAAAATGAATGAGTTATTTAAGGAGGAGGAGGCAGAAGACAAAGCAGAATATTCAAGGCATGTCATGCATGGTCTGTGAGTCACAGAAAGGCTTGTAAAAGGGAAATTTATGAAAGTAATGTATGTGATCAAGTTGGCTACAATTAAGAGGGAATTATTTATGAAAACGTCTCTAACAATTGAGCTTTAATATTCAAAATACATTTGTAAAAAACCAAAAAATAGTCCTCTGTATTTAAATAAAAAAGATTTTCTTGAAATATTGATCTGCTCCTAATAAAATTGCAAGATATTTTGATTTTTAATTCTGGATTCCGAGTCCAGAGTGCTCACCATTACACCATGGAACCTTACATTGATTTTTAATCCTAAGGTTTTTTTTTTCTTATTTTTTCTGAGACAGGGTCTTCCTCTGTCACCCAGGCTGGAGCACAGTGGTGCGAACCTGGCTCACTGCAGCCTCAACGTCCTGGGCTCAAGTGATCCTCCCACCTCAGCCTCCCTGCCATGTTGCCCAGGCCGGTCTCGAACTCCTGAGCTCAAGTGATCCACCTGCTTTGGCATCCCAAATGTTGGTGTTACAGGCATGAGCCACCACACCTGGCCTAAGATCTGTTTATTTACAGTAATCTTATTCATGAGATCCATTTAATTTCCCTAGTTTCAGCTTAAAAGTGCTATTCCCTTCATTTAAAATAGTAATTTCATTCTTGAGGTAATGTCCTACTTTTGAAATTTCTCAGAGGTTCAACTTTTGCTATACCTCACTGTATATGCCTTGGAAGTCATACATCTTTGACTTCAGTTTTTTTCTCCCCTTCAGAAGGCCTGGGATGATAATTTTCTCCTTTGATGTTTTTGTCAGCTCCCATAACGTTTTTCTCTGGTTCACTGCTGTTATGGCCTGATGCTGGAACGTTTATCTGAAGGTCTACAAAAGGCAATGTTTTTCTTCAGGATCTTGGTTTTTCTTGATATGTCTGAATTTTTTCTCATAACCAAGAAACCTCAAATGTTGTTACTCAGAGCCATGTATTCCTCTGCTTAAGGTACTAGTTTTCTTGTTTACATTCCTTTATACCATAGTGTGCACTCACATCCTTGGATACATTATTTCTATGTCCTATACTTCCAGGTTATCTAAATGAGCTTCCCTATAAGGAGAAACGATCACACTGCAGAAGGCTTTTCTTTATCGGTTTGGTAGTCATCTTACGAAAAAAAGATTTTATGTTTTAACAAGATAATTTTCTGTGTTGCCTTTATTGGGTTTTTATTGCAGAAGGAAACTGAGCTTTGAAAAGGTTAAGGTTTTTATATCCATGTAGTTTTCTGTATTGCTTTTGGAGTCTTTTGATTATCACTTTAGTTAAGTGAATGATTATTATTTTATAATGACATGGGATTCTGTTTTGATCAAGTGTTTTGAACCTTTTAAGGTCTTTGACAGACTTCCCCATAATCAAATCCTAAATTAAGATTCTTTTTTGACTTAGAATTGACTTTGGGGTTTTCCAGTTGGGCCCCTGGAAAGTACCAAAGGATAGATCTCTCATCTTGCAGAGAGAGTAAATGTTTAGGTGTATTCGATAACTCATATAAGAAACACTGCCAAATGATACATGATCTTATTTTACTTGCATTTATAGACATGTTGTTGATATGAATGTTTCAACAATTATGTAAATTCATAGAAATCTGATAGGTTATGAGGCATAATTCTGGTTATTATCTTAAAATTCTACATATAATAGAAATATTTGTGAGTATTCTTAGGGTAATATAATTATTTGCATAAATCCAACAAAATTCTACCCTCTTTTTAGTTGAATACAATTTCAAACATTGAGTTTGTTACCAAGATTTTCACTGACATATCATATTAAAAATATGCATAAAGTGCTTGATTTTAAGCATCACCCTCTTACAATGAGTAAATAACAACGGTCACTTCCTGGCAGGCCCAGGAACCTTAATACTTGTGATGGTTAATACTGAGTGTCAACTTGATTGGATTGAAGGATGCGATATATCGTTCCTGGCTGTGTCTGTGAGGGTGTCACCAGGAGAGATGAACATTTGAGTCAGTGAACGGGGAGCCACAGACCCACCCCTACTCTGGGTGGACACAATAAAAGCAGGCGGAAGAATGTGCAAAGACTAGACGGCTGAGTTGTCTGGCTTCTAGCTTTCTCCCATGCTGGATGCTTCCAGCCCTTGAACATCAGACTCCAAGTTCTTCAGCTTTTAGATTCTTGGACTTTCGCTTTCCGATTTGCCAGGGGCTTTCGGGCCTTTAGTCACAGACTGAAGGTTGCACTATTGGATTCCCTACTTTTGAGGTTTTGGGACTGGGACTGGCTTCCTGGCTCCTCAGCTTGCAGACGGCCTATTGCAAGACTTGGTCTTGTGATCGTGTGAGTCGGTTCTCCTAATAAACTCTCCTTCACATATACATCTATTCTTTTAGTTCTGTTCTAGAGAACCCTGCCTAGTCCAAGACTCTAAGTAAAATCTAGTCTAAAGTCTGCCTTGGTGTGGCTTCCTAGCCTCAAGAGACCTCAAACATGAGATTCCTCTATGATCACTATGGAGAAAGTTATCTCCAAAGAAAAACTGTAATACACCTGTTATGGGTTACAACTCTGTACATTGTTTCTGAGCTCTTGTTATCTACCTACAGTCTAGCTTAGGTCCTACATTCTTCTGGGTTCCTTCAATTCAACGTTCTTTCTCTTTTCAATAAAATTACTAAAATGAGACTTTCATTGTTCCTAAAGCCTGATACACTGAAACTATATAAATATAAGTATATATATATTACTTTGAGTTCTGGGGTGCATATGCATATCTTGCAGGATTGTTGCATAGGTACACACATGTCATGGTGGCTTGCTGTCTCCATCCCCCCATCACCTACATCAGGCATTTCTCCCAGTGTTATCCCTCCCCAACTTCCCCACCCCTGCTGTCCCTCCCCTAGCCCCCCACCCCCCAAAAGACCCCAGTGTGTGACATTCTCCTCCCTGTGCCCATGTGTTCTTGTTGTTCAACACCCACCTATGAGTGGGACCATGCAGTGGTTGGTTGTCTGTTCTTGTGTCAGTTTGCTGAGAATGATGGCTTCCAGCTTCATCTACGTCCCTACAAAGCACATGAACTCATCCTTTTTCATGGCTGCATAGTATTCCATGGTGTATATGTGCCACATTTTCTTTGTCCAGTCTATCATCGATGAGCATTTGGGTAGGTTCCAGGTCTTTGCTATTGTAAACAGTGCCACAAGGAACATACGTGTGCATGTATCTTTACAACAGAATGATTTATAATCCTTTGAGTATACACCCAGTAATGGGATTGCTGGGTCATATGGAATTTCTATTTCTAGGTCCTTGAGGAATCACCACACTGTCTTCCACAATGGCTGAACTAATTTACACTCCCACCAACAGTGTAAAAGTGTTCCTATTTCTCCACATCTTCTCCAACATCTGTTGTCTCTAGACTTTTTAATGATCGCCATTTTAACTGGCATGAGATGGTATCTCAATGTGGTTTTGATTTACATTTCTCTAATGACCAGTGATGATGAGCTTTTTTTCCTATGTTTGTTGGCCTCATAAATATCCTAAACCCTCAATATACTAAGTATCAATGGAATGTATCTCAAATTAGTAAAAGCTATTTATGACAAACTCACAGCCAGTATCATACTGAACGGGCAAAAGTTGGAAGCATTTTCTTTGAAAACTGGCACTAGACAAGGATGCCCTCTCTCACCTTTCCTATTCAATATAGTATTGGAAGTTCTAGCCAGAGCAATCAGGCAAGAAATATAAATAAAGAGTATTCAATTAGGAAAAGAGGAAGTCAAATTGTCTTTATTTGCAGACAACATGAATGTATATTTAGAAGATCCCATCGTCTCAGCCCAAAATCTCCTTAAGATGATAAGCAACTTCAGCAAAGTCTCAGGATACAAAATCAATGTGCAAAAATCATAAGCATTCCTATATACCAATAACAGACAAACAGAGAGCCAAATCAAGAACGAACTGCCACTCACAATTGCTACAAAGAGAATAAAATACCTAGGAATACAACTAACAAAGGACGTGAAGGACCTCTTCAAGGAGAACTGCAATCCATGGCTCAAGGAAATAAGAGAGGACACAAACAGATGGAAAAATATT
>CAUYLG010016415.1:0-41483 GCA_963573385.1 Cacajao melanocephalus
TTTTGGTTTTATCAAATAATCTATTATTATTTTTTTTTTTTTTTTTTTTTTTTTTTTTACATTTTTAAGATTTGTTTTAGGACATAGGATGTGCTCCTTGTTGGTGAATGTTACATGTGTATTTGAAAAGAATGTGGAATGTGGATCCTGCTAGTATTAGATAGAGTATTCTGTCAATGCCAGTTAGGTTCAATTGTTTGATGATAATGTCAGATCATCTATATCCTTGCTGATTTTCTATATTGATTTTTATCAATTACTGAAAGAAGGGTTTTGAGGTCTCTTCCAAATATAACTGTGGATTTGTCTATCTCTCCTTTCATTTCTGTCATCTTTTGCTTCATGTATTTTGCCACTTTGTTTTTAGGTACACATGCATTTAGGATTGCTCTAGCTTTTTGGTGTATTAACCTTTTTATGACTACATAATGTCCCTCTTTATATTTGTCTCAGTGTTTTGTTTTTGTTTTTGTTTTTTTGTCTTGAAATCTAATTTGCCTGATATTAATTTAGTTATTGTAGCTCTCTTTTGGTTACTGTTTGCAAAGATTTTATTTTTTTCATCCCTTTGCCTTTGTATAATCATGGTAAAATATACAAAACATATTTACTGTTTTAACCACAATTAAGTGTACAATTCAATGAAATTAAATAAATTCACATTATTGTGCAACCATTGCTACTATCCATCCATCTTCAGAACTTTTTCATCTTCATAAACCTAAACTCTGTCCCCATTAAAAAGTAACCCCCCATTTTCCCCTTTCCCTAGCCCCTGACAACTATCATTTTACTTTCTGTCTCCCTAAATTTGACTACTGAGTGTACCTTATATGAGTGAAATCACACAGTATTTGTCTTTTCATGTGTGGCTTATTTCACTTACCATAACATTCAAGTTTCATCTATACTGTAGCATACATTGGAATTTTCTACCCTTTTAAGGCTGATATTTCATAGACTGCTCATAACAAGTTTTGTTTATCAATTCCTCAATGGACAGTTGGATTGTTTCTACCTTTTGGCTATCGTGAATAAACATGCAATAAACATTGGTTTATAAATATCTAATGGTCTCTCAACTTTCACTTCTTTTAGATCTATAGCTACTAGTGGAATTTCTAGATCATACAGTAACTCTCTGACTTTTTAAGGACCTGCTATCTGTTTTCCACAGTTAGCAGTTCATTTTACGTTTCATCATTTTACATTTTCTGCATCATTTTACATGTTCACCAGCACTGCACAAAGGTTCCATTTTCTCCACATCCTCACCAACACTTATTATTTTCCATTTAAAAAAAATAATAGCCATCCTAATGTAAATTGGATAGACGTGAATTGGTATCTTCTTGTGATTTTGATTACAGTTTCACTAATTATTAATGATGTTGAATATTTATACGTGCTTTATTGGGGATCTCATCCTATTTGGAGAAATGTCTATTCAAGTCCTTTGCCCATTTTTAAACTGGGTTTTTTGTTGAATTGTAAGATTAGTTTTCATTTACTGTAGTTTTACCTTTCAGTTCTAAAAAATTGCCACTTGCTTCTTTTTGTGTTAGATTTTCCTTTTTTTTTTTTTTTTTTTTTTGAAACTTTTTGTCTTTTCCTTAAGAGTGTTTGTCCTTAGTTGTTGGAGAATTTCTATGACTTCTTTAAAGTCAGATAATTCTAACATGTATCATCTCAGTTTTGGAGTGTCTTGATTGTTCTTTCTTGTGAGAAGTAAGATTTTACTAGTTTACTCTATGCTGAGTAACTCTGGATACTATCCTGGACATTACGTATACCATGTTTTGAGATGCTGGATCCCGTTTAAATTCTATAGAGAAAATAGACATTCTATTTTAGCAGGCAAGATACCCATTTTGGTAAGAACTGCAAGTTTCAGTCAACTCTCTGCATGTTGTCAACACCATTTACAGCTTTCTTACATATGTGCATCCAGGGATCGGTGTGCTTGGACAGTAGTCTAGTCAGAGACAAGTGCTCAAAATCTGTTCTATCCTCGTTTGGTTAAGACCCATACATAGTCAGCTCAGCAGTTTCCCCTGGAGTTAAACAACTTTATGGATCATTTTTCGTGAGCTTTATCACCCTGCTGAAATCCATTGCTTGGTATTGATACTTTGCGGGTCCCAGGTGCTCCCTTTTCCAGTACCCTGGTGAACAAGCAATAGATGACATCTGCATCTCTACCCATGCTAGATATTTCCATGTGGCCCTTCAGAGGAGTGATACCATGATTTTTAAATTTCTACTGGCAATTGGGAATTAATGTCTTTTCTCACATCTTTTCCGTAGGCAATAGATATGTTCTTTGTAGGCACCCCCACAAAGGTATGAGTTAGATGAGGTGCTCTACCTATCCAACTTCAGCTCACCAACTTAGCTACCATTTACCAATTTCCCCCTGTCACTACCCGGAATATGTGATGGGAAACAGCATTTTATTAGTTGCAGAGTTATCTCCTCTGAGCATACCCATGTACTTCTAACCAGTTATGGAACAGACAGACGTATCCCCTCTGTAAAGACTGTGGTGCCTGGCCTTTCTGCCATCACAGCTTCATGTTCCCTAGAAGCAGAAACAGTCTTTAATCGATGGCCCATTGTGCTTTTTGGGGCTATGTACACACCAACTCAGGGAGGCCCCTTTAGGTGTGGTGGGAAAAGGGGTTTGCTCCCATTTACACCCACCTTACAAACATTAAAACTGAGTTCAAAGTCTGCTGGTAGGAAGACTTAATGCTCCCAAACAGCAGATTTGGGAATCCAACCTGTCTGATGTGCATCAATCATTATAAAATATGGACCATTAGATCCACCAAAGTGCACTGTTTCCAATATAATCAATTTGAAATCCACTTCTTCAGTGCCCAAGATCCTGAGACCTATGTGCACTTGACCCCAAAGTGCCTGCTTTTATTTCCTCTCCTGCAAAACGACAACAAAGTTGATTTTAACAGTAGGCTTTTGTTCCTGAAGTGAGAAGTGAGTGAAAAAATAAAGGTAAAGGCTGGCTAGAGTGGAAGGCTAAATACATACTGATTAAATAAGTAACTGTCATACTACTTTGGAGTACGAAGTTAACTCCCTTAGCCATTATGGGCTTGGGAAAGAAAAAGAAATTAACTCCCAGTATCCACTTACTGCCCAGGATGACTGTTGTTGGAGGTCTAATATCTTCCTGTGGACAAGGCAAGAGGAATGGTTCCAGATAGCTCTAGGCAAGGATAGCAAGACCGCCTGTGACTATAACAGGGCATTTTGGTGCTTGCCCTGACTGCAGCTCCTGCTTCATAGCGATCAGCCAGGATGCACATCAAGGAGAAACTGTCCAGTATGACAGTAAGGCCAGCTTGGATGTCCACACTGAGCCCTCACTGATCAGCTCTACCCAGGCTCACCCTGGGTATAGCTTACCTCAAGTTTTCAGCAAGTAGTTTCCAAAAACCAAAAGTGAGTGTATTCCTGCTTGGTCCTGTTTCTGCCTCTTCCCTCTCACCGCCAGCACCACTGAGATTTATGCAGATGAAACTGAAATAGCAATTCTCAGAAAACTTTTCATGTCACACATCAATTTTGGGGAGGTGGTATCGACGAGGGCTGGAAACCTCGCCTACTTTATGCTGTCAAAATTCATAAATCTCTCATTCAGCCTGATACAAATCTGGGTTATTCCTATTAAGATTCCTATGAGGAACCTTTTAGATTTATTGTTAGCAATTTCTGCAAGCCAGTCCTGACAGAGGAATGAAACATAATTGAGTCAGGTTGGCCTCTTTTGTTCTGTAGTGTTTGGGTTTACACGTATGTATCCATGTGTTTTTAAGGAAATAGGGCAGCTGCATCAATTCAAGCCCACCAAGGAGAAAGACAGCCCACTCTACAACGTTGTTTTGTGCCATCCAGCACTAAATATTCCTTGCAGGGTTTGTTCCTCATTTTCTCCCTGCTTTACACTTGTACACTGAGGTGAGCTGACCCAGGGAGGAGCCATTCCCCTGCACCCTGGGATTCCCTTGGGAGGGGCAGAACATGAAGGGAACAGGACCTCAGGCATTTTCACTGTGTTATTAGTATTTTGGAGAACTATATACATTCTGCATTTCATGAGCAAATTCACAGTTTAAGAGAAAGAATGCTGGACATAGAAGTCCCAAAATGTGATCCTTGCTCTGTTTCCATATTAGTGACCATGATCCTACCTAGAATAACAAAACTGCCTCCCTTCTTTGAATCAAGGACAAACTATTACTAGGAGGCACTGTCTTTGCAGCCAGGCAGCCTTGTGTAATGGAATGCATTTGGTTCCTGGGGTGTAGACAGACCTTGCACTTGAAGTTAGTCCCTTCACTACCCGCTGTTCAGTACTTCTAAGGGGCTGCCATCTTCAGCCTGTTGTCCTCCATCTGTGACTTGGGAGATTGTGCCTGCCTCATCAGGCTACTCTGAGGATTCTCTTGACAATGTTGGGTGGTGCCTGGACTCTTTCCTACCACAGCATGGGCAGCTTGGAAACCAGGGTGGGAATACTGGAGCTCATAGTCCCTCCCATCGGCAGAGGCTGACGCAGAGGGAAAAATCTCTACCTCTGCCTAAATTTTTCAGGGCACCAACTCTTACCCATCAGACCAGGAAGAACAAATGCATTTCATTTTTATCATCAGAGTGAAAAGATGACTTCTAAATACAAGCTCTCGCTCGGCAGGAAAGCATGCTGTGGTTGATCAGTGATGTCTGCCGTGACCAAGTGAAGGGTGAAATGGGCACCAGTGTTATACTTAACCTATCCTAGAATTCAATGATGATTTCCTCAAAAGTGAGCACATATGTTAGCAATAGTGGTGTCATGTCTTCAGTTCCCAGCACTTGGCAAGGAATGGCAAATATATCATGTATGTTTGTGAAAGAATGGAACAATTTGTGCTTTGATGAGTTTTGCTGTAATAAGACCTTAACAGGTATCTGGCATAACAGCCTAGACTCACCAGTGGGGGTTATTCTCAGGGCCAAGAAAAGACTGAAAATCAGAAAGAAAGTCTCTGGTGGAAAAGAAAAGTGATAGTAGTGAAAATCCTTTGGGATGACAGCTAAGTAAGATTAAATTAGGGTAGTATGAGAAAATTAATTAATGTCCCAACTATGGGACAGATATCTGAAGGTCTCTGGTTTATAAAGACTGGCGTGAACAGGATTGTGGTTTATGGAAACATGTGAACAGAAGTCCACGGTCTATAGAAACATGTGGGCACAAGTCTGTTGTTTGTAGAAACAGAAGAGGGCACAGGTTTACAGTCTATGAAAACAGATGTGGACATAGGCCTAAAACCTGCAGAAAAAGATTTAAGCACAAGTCTATGGTTTACAAAAATAGACATGGGCAAAGGTCTACAATCTATGAAAGCAGGTGTGGGCACAGGTTTATGGTCTATGGAAACAGATGTGGGCATGGATCCACAGTCTCTAGAACAGACATGAGCATGGGTCTATGGCCTGCAAAATAAGACATAGGCACGGGACTATGATTTCTGAACCAGACCTGGGCATGGGTCTATGGTCCCTGAAACAGACCTGGGCAATGGGTCTATGGTACCTGAAACAGACCTGGGCATGGGTCTATGGTCTCTGAACCAGACCTGGGCATGGGTCTATGGTCTCTGAAACAGACCTAAGCATGGGTCTATAGTATCTGAAACAGACCTGGGCATGGGTCTATGGTCTCTGAAACAGACCTGAGCATGGGACTATGATTTCTGAACCAGACATGGGCATGGGTCTATGGTCCCTGAAATAGACCTGAGCATGGGTCTATGGTCTCTGAACCAGACCTGGGCATGGGTCTATGGTCCCTGAAACAGACCTGGGCATGCATCCATGGTCTCTGAACCAGACCTGGGCATGCGTCTATGGTCTCTGAACCACACCTGGGCATGCGTCTATGGTCCCTGAAACAGACCTGGGCATGCATCTATGGTCTCTGAAACAGACCTGGGCATGGGTCTATGGTCCCTGAAATGGACCTGGGCATGGGTCTATAGTCTCTGAACCAGACCTGGGCATGGGTCTATGGTACCTGAACCAGACCTGGACATGGGTCTATGGTCGCTGAAACAGACCTGGGCATGGGTCTATGGTCTCTGAAACAGACCTGGGCATGGATCTATGGTATCTGAAACAGACCTGGGCATGGATCTATGGTATCTGAAACAGACCTGGACGTGGGTCTATGGTCTCTGAAACAGACTTGGGCATGGATCTATAGTATCTGTAACAGACCTGAGCATGTGTCTATGGTCTCTGAAACAGACCTGGGCATAGGTCTATGGTCTCTGAACCAGACCAGGGTATGGGTCTATGGTCTCTGAAACAGACGTGGGCATGGGTCTATGGTCTCTGAAACAGACCTAAGCATGGGTCTATAGTATCTGAAACAGACCTGGGCATGCGTCTATGGTCTCTGAACCACACCTGGGCATGGGTCTATGGTCCCTGAAACAGACCTGGGCATGCATCCATGGTCTCTGAAACAGACCTGGGCATGAGTCTATAGTCTCTGAACCAGACCTGGGCATGAGACTATAGTACCTGAACCAGACCTGGGCATGGGTCTATGGTCCCTGAAACAGACCTGGGCATGGGTCTATGGTCCCTGAAACAACTTAGACAGAGGTCTATGATCTCTGAATACAGATGTGGGTATGGAGCAATGGTTTGTAGAATCAGACATAGGCATGGGAATGAATAATCTCTAAAACGGACATGGGCATGGGTCTATAGTCTGTGGGAACAAATGTAGGCATGGGCCTATGATCTCTGAAACAGACGTGGATGGCCTCTGAAAAAAATGTGAGAATGGCTCTATGGTCTGTGGACTCAGACATGGGCACAGGTCTGTGGTCTCTGAAACGGATGTGGGCATGGGTCTGTGGTCTCTGAAATAGACATGAGCACAGGTTATGGTCTCTGAAATAGATGTGGGCATGGGTCTGTGGTCTCTGAAATAGACATGGGCACAGGTCTGTGGTCTCTGAAACAGATGTGGGCATGGGTCTGTGGTCTCTGAAATAGACATGGGCACAGGTCTGTGGTCTCTGAAACAGATGAGGGCACAGGTCTAAAAGTGAAGGTAGGAAAAGTGTAAGAACTGGTTACTAAGCTGGGCAGTGCTCAGAACTCTTCAGTGTAGGACATTGAAACTGGGTCAGGTGCCCCTACCATGCAGTGAGAGCACCTTATGTGTCTCTCTGCATCAGTGCCCATGTCTCCTGGTCCAGAGTGCACTGGACCTCCTGGTTATCAGTCAGCTTCCCTGTCTGAACTGTGAGCCCCTGTAGGATAGAGTTTTCTTTTTGTTCATATCTGTGTTCAAGTGGCAAGTTTGGGTGTTTAAGGAATGCTCTATTGATGAATGGGTGGATGGATGCTCCAGACATAGGAGAATTGTGCCTTGTCCAGTTTCCTGGAGACCCAGGATGGCCTTTTCTGTGGACATCAGGGCCTCAGGGAGATGCTAAGGAGACTCTGCCACTACAGAGCCTTAATCAAGACTAGGGCTGGATGGATGCCTGGCTATCCAGTGGGCACTCAGGATGGAGATAGCCACTGGGGCCATAGAAGGTAAGGTTATTAGACACTGACAGATCCATTTAATTTCAACTCCTGTTGGCACTCTGGATGGGCCCAAGAAACGCTGGCCCATATTGCTTCTACCAGACCAAGGGAAGAGAGCAATACAACCTGCAAGCACATGGGAATAACAATAAAAAGAAAAGTTATCAAAATGAGAAACTGCCATATACAAGGCGATTTCATAATTAGAACACCTGAAATAGAACTGGGACTGGGCAAGAATGCACAATTGCGACACCCCACCCACTGCATGGTAGCTCTTACTCTGGCTATTTTCTGGCCTGCTAAACCAACTGCCTCCACTTTTTCAGGCCTGGGATCCTGGTCTGGTCCCACCTAGTCAGCACAGCAAGACCATGATGCAGAACAGGAAGTGGTCTAAGTTTAAACCCCAGCTTGACTGTCAAGGAATTGTGGAGCTGTGGTTGTGCATGAACTTCCTGTGTATTGATTTCTCCACTTGTAGACTGCGAATGATATTATCTCATGGCTCTGTGTAAGGATCAGCAGAAGTAACATATACCAAATGCCTTGGATGCAGCAGGTTCTCAACACATGGTGGTTGTCTTTAATGCCGTCATAACGCTACCTTAACACCACTGAGCACAGCATGAAATTCCTATGAGCCTAGGCAACTTTATCCACAAAAGAGGTCCCTGGACTTTCTCTCTATAATCACTGTAGTTTCCCAAAGAGTAATTATAAGTGAAAACATGTGGCATTGGTCTGTCCCATAATATAGTAGCCTCCCCAGCACCATCCAGCTTACCTTAGACAGACCTGTGTCCATCTGAACTGATAAAGAGACTCAAACACAAAGAGCAGGCTGTGTGTCTGAATTCTATAACTAAACAATCACAATTTAGGACTGAAGGGTTTTTTAGAGCTCAACTATTTTATGTTTCTTTATGGATAACACATCTGGCAAATAATAGGCACCAAATAGATGTATTGATTAGCTGATAATGAGATTTGTAATCATTAATAGGCTGCATATACTTTTTATTTTATTTGCAATTAGACATTTTACAACAAAGAATATAGAGAGCAAGCCTTCCACTATAATTATCATGTCTGAAGAAGAAGAAAACAATAAATAAAACTTGTGAGATACACAAAACATAGTCCAAGAGCATCCCCATGCTTAGCCACAAAGCAAGTCTGAATACATTTGGAAAAACTGACATTGTGCCAACCACACACTCAGACTACAGTGGAACAAAAATAGAAATCAATAACAAGAATATCTCCCCAAACCACACAATTATCTGAAAATTAAACAACTTGTTCCTGAATGACTTTTAAGTAAACAATTAAGGCACAAATGAAAATCTCCTTTGAAATGAATAAAAACAGAGACACAATATATCAAAATCTCAGGGATGCAGCAAAAACAGTATTCAGAGCAAAGTTTACAGTGCTAAATGCTTACCTCAAAAAGTTTAAAAGACTTCAAATTAATGCTCTAACATCACACCAATAGCTAGAAAAAATAAGAACAAACAAACCCAAAAGCTAACAGAAGAAATCACTAAAATCAGAATGGTACTGAAGGAAGCTGAGAACCAAAAATCCATGCAGAAAAAATCAGTGACACCAAAAGTTGATTCTTGTAAAGGATTATCAATATTAATTGGTTGCTAGCTAGATTAATAAAGAAAAAAAGGGAGAAGGTCTGAGTAAACACAAATAGAAATGAGAAAGGTGATGTATCAACTGATTTCACAGAAATGGAAAGATCCGCAAAGACTATTATGAGCACATCTATGCACACAAACTAGAAAATCCAGAGGAAATGGATAAATTCCTGGAAGCACACAACCTGCAAGGATTGAATCAGGAAGAAATTGAAACCCTGAACCAACCAATATCAAGTTCCAAAATTAAATCAGCAATAGAAAACCTACCAACCACAAAAATCCTCAGACCAGATGGATTCGCAGCCAAATTCTACCAGACATAGAAAAAACTACTACCAGTTCTACTAAAATTATTCCACAAAATTGAGGAGATCCTAACTCATTCTACAAAGTCAGCATTACCCTGTTAGCAAAACCTGGAGGTGACATAACAAAAAAAGAAACTTCACGCCAAAATCTCTGATGAACATAGATGCAAAAATCCTCAGTTTAGTATTAGCAAACCCAATCCAGCAGCATATCAATAAGTTAATTCATGGCCAGGCACCATGTCTCATGCGTGTAATCCCAGCACTTTGGGAGGCCAAGGTGGGTGGTGGATAATTTGAGGTTAGGAGTTCGAGACCAGCCTGGTCAACATGGTGAAACATCATCTCTACTAAAAATACAAAAACTAGCTGGGCAGAAGTGGCATGTGTCTGTGACACCAGCTACTCAGGAGGCTGAGGCAGGAGAGTCACTTAAGCCTGGAAGGTGGCGATTGTGGTGAGCTGAGATCATGCCATTGTACTCCAGTCTGGGCAACAGAGTAAGGCCCTGTCTCAAAAAAGAAAAAAGAAAAGTTAATTCACCACAATCAAGTAGGCTTAATTCCTGGGATGCAAGGTTGGTTCAACATATGCAAATCAATAAAAATGACTAACCACATTCAATTAAAAATAAAATACATATAATTTCAACAGAACTAGAAAAATAGCCTTCAATAAATCCAACATCTCTTTATGATAACAACTATCCCCAAAGTAGGCATTGAAATAACATACCTCAAAATAATAAAACCAATCTATGGCAAACCCACAGCCAACATTATACTGAACAGGAGAAAGCTTAAATCATTCCCCTTAAGAGCTGGAACAAGACAAGCATGCTCACTCTCACCACTCCTATTCAACATAGTACTAGAAATCCTGGCCAGAGCAATCGAGCAAGGGAAAGAAATAAAGGTCATCTAGATAGAAAAAAATAAAGTCAAACTATCTCTCTTCACTGATGATATGATTCTATACCTAGAAAACCTTACAGATTTCACCAAAGGGTTCCTGGAACTGATAAATGACTTCAGTAAAGTTTCAGGATATAAAATCGAGGTACAAAAATCAGTAGTATTTCTATACACCAATGATGTTTAAGCTGAGAGCCCAGTTAAGAGCACAATCCCATTCACAATTGCCATACACAAGAAATAAAATACCTAGGAATACATCTAACCAAGGAGAAAAAGATGTTTGCCAAAAGCACTACAAAACACTGATGGAAGAAACCATAGATGACAGAAACAAAGGAAAAAACATTCCATACTCATGGAATGGAAGAATCAACATTGTTAAAATGACCATACTTGCTGGAGCACTCTGCAAATTCAATAATATTCCTATCAAATTACCAATGTCATTTTTCACAGAATTCAAAATAACTATTCTAAAATTCATATAGAACCAAAAAAGAGCCTGAATAGCCAAAACAATCCTAAGCAAAGAGAATAAAGCCAGAAATATCACACAGTCTGACTTCAAACTATACTATAAGGCTACAGTAACCAAAATAGTATGGTAATGATAAACAAATAAACAAACAAAAAACCAGACACATAGACAATGGAACAGAATAGAGAACCCAGAAATAAAGTCTTACACCTACAGCTATCTGATCTTTGACAAAGTAGACAAAAATAAGCACTGAGGCATGGACTTTCTACTCAATAAATGATGCTGGGATAACTGGCTAGCTATATACAAAAGAATAAAACTGGACCCCGACATTTTACCATATACAAAAATTAACTCAAGATGAATTAAAGATTTAAATGTAAGACCTTAAACTAGAAGAATTTCAGAAGAAAACCTAGGAAACACCATTATGAACATTGGCTTTGGAAATGAATTTATGATCAAGTTATCAAAAGCAATTGCAACAAAGAAAATTGATGGTGGGATCTAGTTAAACAAAAGAGAATTTGCACAGCAAAAGAAAATATCAACAGAGTAAATAACGTACCAAATGGGGTAAAATATTCACAAACTATGCATCTGACAAAGGCCTGCTATCCAGAATCTATAAGGAACTTAATTCATCAAGCAATAAACAACCCCATTAAAAAGTGGGCAAAGGATACAAATAGACACTTCTCCAAGTAAAAAGACATACGAGCAGCCAACAAATATTTTAAAAAATGTTCAACTCACTAATCATCAGGGAAATACAAATCAAGACCGCAATGAAACATTATCTCACACCAGTCAGAATGATGATTATTAATTAAAAAGTCAAAAAACAACAGATGCTGATGAGGCTGTGTGGAAAAGAGAATACTTACACACTGATGTTGGGAATGTAAATTAGTTTAGACACCTTGGAAAACAATTTGGAGATTTCTCAAAGAATGTAGAACTACCATTCAACCCAGCAATCCCATTACTGTGTATATATCCAAAGGAAAATAAATTGTTCTATCAAAAAGATGCGTGCACTGGTATGTTCATCACTGCACTAGTCACAACAGCAAAGACATGGAATCAACCTAGATGCTCATCAATGGTGGATTGGATAAAGACAATGTGAAACATATCCACCATGGAATACTTTGCAGCCATAAAAAAGAATCAAATCATGTCCACTGCAGCAACATGAATGCAGTTTTAGGCCATTATCCTAAGCAAACTAATGCAGGAACGGAAAACCAAATACAGCACTTTAATTCTGTTTATGTGTCGAATTATTTTTATTGATTTGCATGGGTGATGCGATCAATCATACTACTCCAAACTTTGACATCATACAATATACCCAGGTAACTAAGCTGCACATGTTCCCCTGAAATCTGAAAACAAAACAAAAAAAATTTTTTTAAGGTGAAAATGTGAAAAAAATGGAAACTCTAAGAGAAAGTATTAATAATTTAAAAAATTATGACATAAAGGAGTGGAAGAGGATCAAAGAACTGGTCCTCACTCCTCTCATTATTTAATCCTTCAATCACCCAGTGAGGTAGGACTTTCAGGCAGGGTAACTAAGGCTTGCAGGTGAGTGCATTCACCTAAAATGACTCAAGTGTTAAGCTGCATAGGAAGCTTTCCCTCCTGCTACTTAACTCTTGCCATTAGGCTGCAATGCTTCCAACTCGAGATCACTTCATTCTCCTGCTTGTGGGTGGGTTGTTAGCTGATATTAAGGAATTATTGTTAATTCTATGAGGAGTGATGCTGGTCCTGTGTTTATCTGGAGAAGAAGAAAAGGAGAAGTCGCTCTCAGTATGTCCAGCCTGACCAGGTTATTGGTGGCATATAACATTTTCAGGCTTCCAGGTGGGCTCAGCCAATGAGAGGCACCATGAGGTGACCTGAGAGAGACCAGAGAGGGTGATGTGGGTCCCCCATCGCCTTCCCTGCCGGGCCATGGCTCAGTAGGGGTGCATTCCTCTATCTCCTTCAAAGCTCCTGGTGTGTGAGTCCCTGCCCATGGCCACAGTCCTCATTAGCATTGGCAGTCCCACTTCACCCCTTGCCCTTCTGAGGGAGGGAATCTGCTTTTGATGGTTCCCAGGTCTCCTCCAGTCCCTCTGATTCCCGTCATCCTCTCCAGCCCCTTTACAGAGGTGCTTTAATACAGACTCAGCTAAACCCTTGAAGGGACATCTACTTTTTGCTAGGACTCTTTTTTTTTTTTTGGCTAGAATAAAAGCAAGAAAACAAACAAACAAAAAAAATAGGGGTGGTTAGCAGTTATAAAGAAAAGAGGCCAAGCACTGTGGCTCAGGCCAGTAATCCCAATATTTTGGGAGGCCAAGAAGAAAGGATCACTTGAGCTCAGAAGTTTGAGGCCAGCCTGGGCAATAGAGGAAGACTTAATCTCTGCCAAAAACAAATTTGAAAACTACCTGCTCCTGGTGGCACCCTTGTATAGTCCCAGCTGCTCAAAAGGCTGAGGCAGGAGAATCTCCCGAGCTGAAGAGTTGGAGGCTGCAGTGAGCTATAGTCTGATCATGCCACTGCACTCCAGCCTGGGCCACAGGGCAAGACCCTGTCTCTACAAAAAGAAAAATAATGCAAAGTTGGATACATATTGATATGTTGAAGCAGGGATGACAATCCTTAAGACTTTTTCTACTTTTAAATTTATTTGAAATTTTTCATAATGAAATTTCAAACATGAGATTGTGTTCTATAATGAGAGAGGCCATGTTCAGCCCCACCTTCACTACATCCTTATTGTCTTCTGTTAGGCACACAAGCTCCTAAAGAGCAAAGGCCATGGGGTCTGCAGCATTAAGCCTTCCAGAGAAGGCACTAGCAGGTAATTGGGCAGCAGCAGAAACACCGCCAGCAACTTATGCTGTTTATAAACAAGATGTTTCACACCTGGAAGGTTCTCATATGTTCTTTGAAATAAAAACAGTTTGACAGAGTCTAAAGATGGTTTTCTATAGGAGATTCTTTGGAATTATCTGGTTATTTCCTTATCAAGAAAAGGGGAGATAATTTTACAATCCTCACCCTATTACCTGGGTGACAAAATAATCTGCACCCCAAACCCCCGTATATTAGTCAGTTTTTATGCCACTAATGAAGACATATCTGAAACTGGCCATTTACAAAAGAAAGAGATTTATTAGACTTACGGTTCCACATGGCTGGGGAGGCCTCACAATCATGGTGGAAGGGGAAAGGCCTGTCTCAATGGCAACAGACAAGAGAGAGAAGGAGCTTGTATAGGGAAACTCCTCCTTTAAAAACTGTCAGATCTCATGAGACTTATTCACTATCATGAGAACAGCATGGGAAAGACCTGCCGCCATGATGCAATTGCCTCCCACTGGGTCCCTCCCACAACACATGGAAATTCAAGTGTGATTTGAGTGGGGACACCCAAACCATATCTTTCTACCCTTGGCCCGTCCCAAATCTCATGTCTTCACATTTCAAAAACAATCATGCCATCCCAAGAGTTCTCCAAAATATTAACTCATTTCAGCATTAACTCAAAAGTCCACAGACCAAAGTCTCATCTAAGACAAGGCAAGTCCCTCTGCCTATCAACCTGTAAAATCAAAAGCAAGTTAATTAGTTCTAAAATACAATGGGGGTACAGGCATTGAGTAAACACAGCTGTTGGAAATTGTAGAAATTGGCCAAAACAAAGCAGCTGCAGACCCCATGCAAGTCCAAATTCCAGCAAGGCAGTCAAATTCATGGCCTTGGGCAGCTCCACCCTTTTGGCTTTGCAGGGTACAGCCCCCCTCCTGGCTGCTTTCACAGGCTGTGGCATTGAGTGTCTGTGGGTTTTCCAGGCTCACGGTGCAAGCTGTTGGTGGATCTACCATTTTGGGGTTTGGAGGATGGTGGCCCTCTTCTCACAGCTCCACTAGGCTCTATGTCAGAGTTCTGACCCCACATTTCACTTCCTCACTGCCCTAGCAGAGGTTCTCCATGAAGGCTCCACCTCTGCAGTAAACTTCTGCCTGGGTATGCAGCCTTTTCCATACCTCCTCTGAAATCCAGGTGGAGGTTCCCAAACCTCAATTCTTGACTTCTGTGCACACACAGAGATTTGGGTGGGGACACAGCCAAATCATATCACCTTCCAACACACAATTTGCCTATGTAGCAAAGCTGCACATGTATCCCTGAAACTAAAATAAAAGTTATAAATATAAAAACTGTAAAAATAAGCTCAAGCCTAAAGAAAAAGAAAAAGAAAAAAAAAGGAAATGGGGTTTCTTTTCAAGTGCTGAGACCTTATTGACCATGATTTCTGAGGACTATAACCAAGCCAGTAGAGAAGTCGACCTGACTCCACTGTTCTGTCTTCCCTCATTTTGCCTTTAAGCAGGTTTAATAACTGTGTGTGCCTGTTTCACACACAGAAGGTAAAGCTAGCGCTGACTTCTAAGGATGTACACCCAAGGCCAGCAGGGGAGGCTGTGTCCAGGTGACACCCAGATCACATCACCAATCATGTGTTAATGCAGCCTCTTACTCTGGGGCCCTTGCAAGAAGTCTTTTCTTGTTTGAAATATAGGTTATTTGATTGGCAGATGGCTTTGTGAAAGAGCAAAATGAGAACTGAAGGTGGGAAATGTCAGAGGCCCACTGACTCCTGCTTTAAGGATGGAGCCCTTCCCTGAGCTGGGATGTCTGGCCCTTGCCTAGATTCCCTGCTCCACCCCAATCCCTGCCCCTCCATGGTTTCTACTGTGAAAACTGGAAAGTCACTTCTGGTCTCTAGATGGCTGTGACTTTAAAACAGAGCTTCAGAAGGAAACTGGAACATAAACAGCAGTTAAAGAGATGTGCTGGGTGACAAAGAAGCCCTGTAGGGCAGGAAGCTGCCCTTCTCTCTGCTGACTCTCCCTGCTTTCCTCTCCCTCCCCCTGACCCTGCAAAAAATGCCTCCTGTGTCTCTCAATAGTTCCTTATTTGCTCCCTTTTTCCCTTTTTCGTTTTATTTTATCTTATTCATTTTTCTTCTTTCCCTTTTTCCTCATTTTATTAATTTTCATTTATTTATTTATTTTTGAGACAGAGTCTCACTGTGTCATCCAGGCCGGAGTGCAGTGGGGTGATCTTGGCTCACTGCAACCTCCACTTCTTGGGTCAAGCAATCCTCCTGCCTCAGCCTCTCTAGAAGCTAGGATTACAAGCATGCACTACCACGCCTGGCTAATTTTTGTACTTTTATTAAAGACAGGATCTCTCCATGTTGCCCAGGTTGGTTTCGAACTCCTAACCTCAAGAGATCCACTCGCCTTGCCCTCTCAAAATGCTAGGATCACAGACATGAGCCACTGTGCCTGGTCTAATTTTTAACTTAAAAACAAGGTAATACTCATTAAAAAAAAAAGTCAAGCAATACCAACATAGAATAAAGGGCATGCATGATCTGTCCCACCACCCAGGCCCTTTCCTCCCTGCAGGGGTGTGTTCTCAAGTAATGAGGGATGATTCTTTCACAAGAACACATCCATGGGCACTCAGCTACATGCAACCTGCTCCATCAACTATTCATAACAAGAAATCAAAGTCTCATTTAATAAAGTAATTGCCTTATTTGTTGGATAAAATTTGCTTGAATTATTTAAAGGACATATTAAACTTCTCTTATAGATTCTCAATAATGCTTAGGTAAATTAATTTTAGATATGTGTTTTAGTTTTCATCTTATGGCCCTAAGATTATATTTTCTGTGTCAAAGACCCTCAGTGAAAAGTGGTTTAGCCACCACTGGGTTGAGTCAGGAGCATAGGACCTCCTGTCTCCTTCCTGCTTGGGAATTTGGTTGTAGTTGGGTATGCAGGGAACAGTACATCCACCTGCTAAGCATTTAGTGCCTCTTCTCTCAGAGTTAGTCCCTGCAAGGAAGGAAATTGATCCAACTAGGGTCAGGAATAGATCCTGAGATCTAAGTTCCATGATCCAGGCAGCTGCATAGATCTTGGGATCTGAGCTCCATAATCCAGGCAACTGTAGCAAGGACTGAGCCCAGAGTCCAAGATATGTCCTGGTGGTGAGCATTGCTTGCCAACAGAGCAGAGGAGACAAAAGTGGGTTCCGGAGCCCCTCATCTCTTAGGTGAATCTCCCTAAGTCAGGGCTCCAGAGCTAGCCATGGGTGCTCCTTCCTTGGGGGTAAAATTGGGGGCTGGGATCTGGCCCAGCTGAGGTAAGTCCACAAGTTTCTATTCCACTTGGAAATTAGCGGGGTGGAAGATTCTCTACTGTCAAATCAGGGAAAGTGTCAAGAACTTGAGGGACCCAGGGGCCCTGGATATTTGGAAGTACAAAGTCAGAGGTGACTGTCACAGTAAGGGCCAGAGGATCAGAGAGAGGTGATGGGGGTAAAATCAAGAGACTGTAGAGAAAGTGAAAGGCATAGTGATAGGTGATAGCTCGGGCATTGGCCCTGGGGTCATCAAGGGCTGATAGGTTAGAGGGCAGAGCTGCACACAGAAGAGCAGATTGTTTCTCCTGAGTTGTGCCTCGGACCATGAGGGAATCCAGCATCACACAACTGGGGGGGTGAGACTGCTCCAGGCCCAGCTTCCTTTGACTCCTTTGTCCATGAGGAAAACAACAATCAACACCAGCACGAAGAGGTATTAGGGCTGAGAGTTGCTCGAGGAGGAACCTCAGGACTCCTCAACTCCTGGCTGTTCTAGGGTGAGAGCCAAAGTGGTCAGGGGCCTCACCCACCTGGGATCCGGGCCCACTGGGCATGGTCACTGCCTGAGGGGGGAAGCCAGGCTGCATTAGTCACATTAGCATGAGCTGCTACAAGCTAAGAACTCTAAAATCTCAGTGGCCCATATGACAGAAATTTGTTTTCTGCTCATGTGAAGCACAGTTAATAAGGGAGTGGGAATGGAGAGGAGGCTCTGCTTTACCCAGTTACCTGGGGACCTGGCCAAAAGGGGCTCCTGAGGGCATCACCCTGGGTGTCACCCTCTGCAGGGCAGGGCAAGGAAGACAGAACAGAGAACACAACGGGTTTCTATGGGCCAAGGGTGAAATCGAGGTACATTCATTTTCACCCCATGCCATTGGCCAGACTCAGTCCCATGGCTACGCCCAACTGCAAGGGCTCTGGGAAGAGTCATCCAGCGGAATGTAGGCCTAAGAGGATGGAGAGAGCACGGATTCAGCGGAGGCCTGGCTCCTGTCACACCCACTGTCTGCATGCCTCAGTTCCAACTCAAAGTGCACAATCACATTGCGAGATGGAGGACTATAAACTAATCAATGTAGGTGGCTTTTCTCATCCACTGTCTACATCCATACCAGAGGGAGAAAATGCTGGTGGCCAGTGAGCCACATCTGATCTGTGCAATGGTTTTACTTAGTACATATAGTGTATTAAAATACATTTGTAAAGGCAAACCACACAAAAGCAACTTAGTTTTTCCTTCAACATTAAAAAGTCCAGAGGCTTCACAGATAAGGCAGGTGCCCTATCTCTTGAGTCACTGAAGGGTCCACTTTCCCGTTCAGCAGCATGATGGAAAAGATGGTGACAGCTCCTTGGCATGGGCTCTCTACCCTGTCACAGTCTCCACCACTCCCTATCGTCCCCCAGAACCAACACACTGGTTCTACATGGGACACCCAAGCTGTTCTTGTGCACATGAGGGGTGTCCTCCAGACCTCACCGCTATATCCATCTACTCAGGGAGACACTGCTCCTGGGAATCAGAGGGTACTGGGCACTCTGGGGCAGCATCATCCCATGCCAGAGGCCTCGTAAGGGATTCCTGAACAGAATGATATCAGTGCCATGCTTTGAAGTCCATCACTTAAAGAATGGTCGTGGTCTGTGGGGGCTCTTTATAGAAACAAAACACAGTGGAGATAGCAGAAGGGCCACATGGCAGGCAGTGCAGGGCTGGGAGGGAAAAGGCAGCTGGAGTAGTGAGAAATGATGCTGGGGAGGTGAGAGACGGCAGACCTAGCAGGAGTCCAGCTAAATAAAGAGCTTGACTTACCTTCCAGGGCAATGGGAAAGCTGTCAAGCATTTTTTAAAGGGAAAGTTGTACCCAAATTTGCATTTTAGAAATCTCATTTTCCTTGTCAACTGAAGAACACGCAAATACAAAATAGATGTGGTGGGGAAATTCAGGGGCCAGGTGAGGCTTGTTCTCTACCTGCTGGATGGGGCATGAAAAGAGGACCCATCTGACAAAATCAGGAAGCCCAGGGTGCCTGGTCTCTCTCATGCAGCAGCACTTATAATTTCAGACCCAGAGGAGCAAATGGCAACATCCTGTCCGGAAGTTTCCATTTGATCTGGGGCCCCAGGGACTGACTCAGAAGTCATCATCACAAAATGAGCTCCTGAGTGAAGCTTAATGCTTTCCAGTGGATCACACACACTCGAGTGGTAACTAATGATTTGATTCATTGTGCTTCGGGGAGCCGCTGTCCAACAGAATAATCCAAGTAATTTAAATCTGCAGTAAAGTAGGAGTGCGACAACATTTCACGGCTGCACACAGCAATAATTTGCCAGAGAGGAAAAAAAAAGCATTTTTATTAAAGCCACATTCAAATAGTCCACAGGAAAGCAATATTGAGTTCACAAGTGATTTGATTACATTCCTCCACAATAGTCCTCCAAGGCAGACCCAAGTCCAAATTCATTTCTGTGAATGTGCATAATACCAAAGGTTCAGTAAACTAACACATTTCATCAAGATTACTCTGTGCATGTCTGAGATAGAAAATGTTTGCAGAATGTTAACCGCCTTTTTATTCAGAATAATTTTCTTCCACTATTAGCATCTGGCATCTGCAACTGATACCAGCTCAAATGCATCCCCTGTGGAGTTGGGTCTTCCTCTACAAGCCCCTTTCCATCAGTGTCCCTGGCTGCTGGCATATGTACACAAGCCTGCCTGTCCTTCACACACCCACAGAGGGACTGAGTTCTGCTCTGTACCAGGAGTGTCCTGAGCTCAAGGAGCATCTAGGTAATAGAAGAGGCGGACTCGCCCTGAAATGAGCAAAAGCAAATGAAATGGTCAAAATGCAGTCCAAGAGGGCACCAAGAGGAACCCTCACGCTATTGGGATCTGCAAAGGCTCCCTAGGTAGTGAGACCTCAGAAGTCAGCTACTGGTAGAGGTGGGGAGGGAAAATCGGGTATTTCAGGTGGCAGCCAGTGAGCCATGTTACTGGAAAGCACACACATTTCTTTAATAGACCACTGACCTCAAATGGGAAGACAACAAATCCCTAAATCAATAATTCATTGTAGATTCAATGAGAATTCAAAGCAGAGAATCCCCAAAGGGGTGTCCATGGATCCCTGCTTAGTTTATATATTCCTTGGATTCATGCTTACTGAGTGGCAACTGTATTCCACACACTGTCCTAGGTGCTGAAGATGAAGGTGAGACCAGTCATTGTCTTTGCAAATGAGGTACAAAGACAATTAGCTAATTATTGCACTGAGAGCCATGGAGAGTGCTGACAGGAACAAACTTGGAAGAGGCATCTTTGGATGGCGGGGTGTTAGAATCAAGAAGACACACTAGAACTGAGGTCAGAAGGGTGAGAAGGGTCAAGTTGGGGAGGAGACACAGCAGGCAGAGGAAACTATGAGCACTGAGGCTCAAGAGTGAAAGCCTGGACATGTTCCAGGGTCAGTAAGGATAGAACTAAATGAGTAAGCTGAGAGGGAGGAAGAAGAGGCACATGGAATGAGGCTGGACCTTGAACAGCAGCTGGACCTTTGACATGCTCTGCAGCCCTGGATGTTTCCCAAAGCTGTCATCCTTCAGGGTGCCTTTCCTCGACCATAAGCTATGGTCATTAATAAAATGCCCTCTCCTCTTTCATTTACAACTATGTCCTGGTTTCTATTGTAAATTTTAGAGTCAACCTAGCTATGAACAAGGACACAGTTTTCAGGCCAACCCTATAACCCACTCAGCTGACTTGTTTTTCCTCTGTTGTGGAAATAAACACTATGGAAAATTTGTAAACATCCAAGACATAGTCACTTGGTCTTAATCAGAAAGCCCTGGTCAAAAACAGTTTTAGGCTGCTGTTACATTTCACTGCATTTAAAAAGATAAAATTTTACTCAATTTTGAGATGAAAAACATGACATCGAGTTCAGCTTCTATTCATAAACATGTTTTTTTAAGACTATACTAGATGGATTCAAAAATTAATATTGTTGTCTATACTAATCAAAGAAATATATAGATTCACTGCAATCCCTATAAAAATACTGATTGCATTCTTTACAGAAGAAAAAAGTCCTAAAATACTTCTGAAACCACAAAACCCCAAGGAGCCAAAGTAATGCTGAAAAGAAAAAACAAAGTTGGAAGTAGTACACCTCCCAACTTAAGACTATATTACAAAGCCATAGTAATCAAATAGTACGGAATTGGCATAAACACAGAAACATAGACCAACGGAACAGAATAGAGAGCCTAGAAATAAGTCCAGACGTATACGGTCAACCAATTTTTGACAAAGGCACTAAGAGGACACAAGGAAAGGACAGCCTTTTCAATAAATGGTGCTTGGGAAACTGAATTTTCACATGCAAAATAATGAAATTGGATTCTTGTTATGCACTATACACAAAAATAAACTTGAAATGAATAAAAGGCCTAAATGTAAGATCTGAAACCATAAAACTCTGATGAGAAAAACTGGGCAAATGTTCCTTGATGCTGGTCTTTGCAATGAATTTTTTGGATATTACACCAAAAGTTCAGGCTACAAAAGCAGAAATAAATGAGACCATATCAAACTAAAAACTCCTACACAGTAAAGAAAACAGTAAGTGAAATGATAAGGTGACCTACTGACTAGGTATAAATATTTGCAAACCACATATCTTATAAGGGGTTAATATCCAAAATCTACAAAGAACCCTGATGACTCAATAGCAGAACAACATCATTTTTCAAATGAGCAAAAGACCTGAAAAGATATTTTTTCAAAGAAGACATAAAAATGACCAACATATAGATTGAAAGGTGTTCAGTATCACTAATCATCAGGGAAATGCAAATTAAAACCACAAAGAGATATCACCTCATACACATTAGAATGGCTATTACCAAAAAGACAAGTGTTGGTGAGGGAATAGAGAAAAGGGAACCTTAGTATACTGTTGATGGGAATGCGGATTTGCACAGTCATTGTGGGAAACAGTATGGAGGTTCCTCACAAAATTAGAAACAGAACTACCATATGACCCAGCAGCCCCATTTCTGGCCATATGCCCAAAAAAGATGAAACCACCACCTCATGAAGATATCTCCACTCCAGCATTACTCTTGATAGCCAAGACAGAAAGCAACTTAAGTGTCCATTGATGGACAAATGGATAAAGAAAATGCTGTATAGATATGCAATGGAACATCATTCAGCCTTAAAGAAAAAGAAAAGCGGATCCTGTCATTTGCCACCTATGAATGGACCTGAATGACATTATGCTAAGTGAAATAGACCAGACCAGAGAGAAAAATACTGCATGATCTCATATTATTACAAAATTATGTGTGTGATTTTAAAAATTCAAACATATGGAGACACAGAATAAAATAGTGGTTACTAAGCAGGGGGTGCAGGGATAGGGGGTGGATGTAGGTCAGAGGATACAAAGCAGCAGTTATGTAGGATGAACAAATCCAGAGACCTAATGAACAGCATGAAGACTGTAGCAAATAAACGTGTATTGCATTAGGGATTTTTGTTAAATAAGTAGACATTAGCTGTTTTGGTCTCACACACGCATGCACACACATACATCCCTATGTGAGATATTAGATATGTTAATCTTCCTCACTGTAGTAGCCATTTCACTGTCTATGTATCCTCGTAACATCATGTTGTAAACCTCAAGTAGACACAATGGTGTTTTTTTAAGACTGTACTACATGTGCCAGGCACTATTCAAAGGGATTCACATGAATGACATCACTCTACCCCACAAGATCATGCTCCCTGTTTTACACTGAGGATTTGGGAATCTTATCCAGGGCACAGGCTGATGACTTGAGCTGAGCCAGAGGCTCCAGGCGTTATGCTCTCCCCGAGGAATCTGCAGCCCAGCCCTCTCACCTGAGCTTCAGACTTCATCCCCAGTTGAAACTGGCCCTATCTACTGGGACACCTCACAGACATTTTACATCCAACTCATGCAAACGGGAACTCTCCACTTTTTTTTCTCCCACATCTTCCCCTTCTGTGTTCTTCAGTGGCAGGTTGGTGGGGAGGGTGTAGATGCCCTCAAAGCCATCTTCACCACTGCACTTCTCTCTGGTGCCACCCCACTGCCTGGCCAGACTCCCAGCTCCATCCTGCTCTGCGTCTCTGCACGCTCCCCTGTTGGGCTCACTGCCTCATCTCGGAAGCCCTCAGAATTCCAGTCTGTTTGCCCGTCTCAAACTCAGCTGCTCCCCTCCACACACAGCCCCTAGTCCTGTTCCCCAGGCTCCTGGGCACTGCTCTCTCACTGGCCAGACCCTGTCAGATCAGCCTTTGTAGTGATAACACAACAAAGTAGAAAAAGTAACGGGAAGGGACTCCAAAGGCATACAAGGGGCAGGGGACAAATCCCAACTCTGCCACGGACTGGAACTGGGACCTTGCCTAAATATCTGCATCTTCCTCATCTTCAGCTTCCTCTTCTGCTCATTGGTCCTTCGTGGGATTTTAGTGAAGTTAGCACATCCCCAGGTCAGTTGTTCAATAAATAAACGTTATCTCTAAACACACAGACAGCCCAAATATTCAATATCCCCCTCCCTCCCTCATCCTCTCTCTCTCTCCCATCCTTGGTCTCTCTCTCTCATCTTCTCTCTCCTTTTCTCTCTCATCCTCTCTCTTTCTCTCTTCCTGATCCTCCCTGCCTCCCTCCCTCCCTCCCTCTCTTTCTCTCTCATCCTTGCTTCCTCTCTCATCTTCCTTCTCCTTTTCTCTCTCATCTCTCTCTTTCTCTCTTTTCTCTCTGTCACTCTCTCTCTCTGATTAAACCAAGCACTTACTATGTGGCAAGGGCTGCACTCTGCATTTTTCATGCTCCTCAACCTCACCCACCGAGGAAGATACAACTCTCTCATTTTATAGATGGTTTATCACTCATTGGCCTTATTTGATACCACAACTCTAACAAAGGAACAGAACCTACTTTTGTCTCATAAGCTGAAATGGCTCGAAGCATTGTCTAGAAGCAGGGGTAATGCCAAGCAGAGAACCGAAAGACTTTCACCCAGGTGCAGGGGAGAATCATGGAAGCTGGTACCCAGGTGACCCAGCGCACGGTCCTGCACACTCCAGAGCACTGGACACCAACAGTGGAGGACAGAAGAGCCACTGGAGAAGAGACGAGCCAGTCCCCACTGAGCCCTTCCTGCGTGCATGCAGCCCCCACTGAGCCCTTCCTGCATGCATACAGTCCCCACTGAGCCCTTCCCACGTGCATGCCAGTGTGATACCCACGCCAGCACCTCTCTGCATTTACTCCACAAAATAAAATTACAGGAAACAGCAGCAATTTATGAGGTAGCCAGGATATGTTTGAGCTAAGTACTCCAACAAATGGACAAACAAAGACACAAGGAGATTTGGTGCCCTGGTCATGCTTCCATGGCTAATACTGCAAGAGTGATATTGTCAGTTCAGCCCAGCCCTGGCAACATACTCCATCCCCGAGACATACTTGTGTGTTTAATGTGACATTGTCTGAAAAAGTGCTGCAATTCAAAGAGAAGTTGTGCACCTCTGTCACAGCTGGCACGCTGTGACACGTGCTCCATCACCTTCTCACGAGAGTGGGATGTTACAAAGAAGACTCAACCCCTCTGTTGCCACCTTAGGTGAAATTGGTGGGAGGTAAAATTAAAGATGAGAATTTGGACCAGTTTTGGAAGGGACCTCGCTCCTCTCAACCCATGTGCCAGCTGACTGTCACTCACCCTCCCAACCCTTTTGTTGTAAGGAGAGTGGGCTGCCTGGGCAGACAGGCGAGGCAGAGTTCTGGAGACACATCCTGACCCCATCACTGCCCATCTGAGCAGAGTCAGGTATAGTCGGAGGCCACATGCTGGCTGGAGGCTGAGCTGAATGACCTCCAAGCAGTGTCTGAGCACTGTGACACCACCAGCCAGGGCTGCAGGAGGGGATCCCACCCTTTGAGGAACACCACCCACCACCCATTTGCTCCCTTCAAAAGCCTACGGGTCACACTCTATCCACCTCTTGTCCTTGCTTTCAGTATTCAGTCATTTAGCAAGGCTGCAGGCTTTGCCTCCACAGTACGGCTGGCCCAGAGCCTCTCGTGTCCAAAGTAAGCCACTTGCAGTATCATCAGGCCACAGGATTCTTGTAGTATGCCCAGGCCACAGGGTCCTCACAGTATCACCAGGCCACAGGATCCTTGCAGTGTCACCAGGCCACAGGGTCCTCACAGTATTGCCAGGCCACAGGACCCTCACAGTATCACCAGGCCACAGAGTCCTGCCACAGGACAGCTCCTCTGGAGGGCATTCCTCACCCAGCAGCCAGTCAGCATTTTGAAATGTAAGTCAGATTGTGTCTTCCCCCACTCAATCCTCCCAGCAATGGCTTTCCCTCCCACGTAAAGCGCAACTCCAGCTCTGCCACAAAGTCCTGCTGAGTGCAGAGCCCCCGCCTGCGCCACTCCTGTGAGAGTTTTGCCCAACTCCCAGCTCCACATGGCCCTCTCATAATTCTGTGTTTTATTTGCTTCATAGAACTCAGAGCTGTGTTATGCATTTGCTTATCACTCATACTCCTCACAACACAGCCTCCAAAGGGCAGAAACATCTTCTGTCTGCTTCCAGGTGGAGTTGGATGCCTGCTGAGTGAACAGGGGCAGGTGGTGCTTTGGGTCTTGTACCCTGGGCGAGAAAGAGGGGACCCCGGGAGAGGTACCAGGGTCCAGTGGAGGGTGGAAAGGCAAACCCCTGTGGTCACCAGCATGCGGGGTGCTCTGTGCTGCCCCTAGTTCCCCCATCCCGTGCCACAGCTCACACTGAGCACCTGCTGAATGCCTGATCGTCTTCCAAGATCAACCTGGACCTGGACACTGTCCCCAGTGTCCCCTGAGTCCCAGGGGCGTCTCCTTGCTGCCCCTGCACTCGCTAACACACCACCCTCCTTCGCACAGCACCTATCCCTGCATCTCCGCCCCCAAGACGCCCTCGTCCACAGGAGCTCCCGAGGGCAGGAGCATATGTCCCGGTATTAGTGCAGAACTGAGACATAGCAGGGACTCCACACTATGTGCTGAGTCCCCAGATCAAGCAAGAGAGTGAAGGGAAAGTACGCAGTTCTAGTTTCAGGCCAGGGAGTGTTTTCTGTCCTGTTTCCTTGGCTAGGTCAAACCAAGGAAACTGCCCCACCTGTAAATGCTGGGGTACCCTGGGCCTGGGCCTCAGCCTCCTTCGGTTCTCTTCCCTCACTCCCTCCCTGAGAAATCTTTTCTTCTCGTGGATGGCTCCCAACCTTCATCCATCTCCTGAGCTCCACGGACCCCCGGGAGATGGCTGCCAGGCCTTGCAGGTTCAATCTGCCCAATCCTGGGCTCCTGACCCCTGTGCCCTCACCTGCATCCTGAGCCCCAGCTCCCAATCCCTGTACTCTCACTGGCATCCACCGCTGTGGTCCCCAAATTGTTCTTGGTGCCTCTTTTTCTCAGGTGCTGTGGGGGGTCCCGCCAGCGCTCTTTGGAGTCCCCTTCCCCACCCGCCTCACTCCTGCTGAGGCCGCCTGGCCCCCTCTCCTTTTGTGCTGTTGCTCCCTCACACGACTCCAGGACAGCAGCCTGCGGTTAAGTCAGACCATGTCATTTCTCTGCTCAAACTCTTCTCAGCTGTTCCCATCTCTCTCCAAATTAGCAGTCCTGGCCTACTGCACAGTCATGTGGTCATGCCTCACACCCTTGTTCCCTCACCCAGGCTTGGCCCCCATTCTCCCTGAGCCTCTCCCTGGAGAAACTGCACCTGCCTGGCGCCCTCTCCAGGGCCACACCTCCCCTTGTTCACAATCTGCCCAGCATCCCCCAGCAGAGGGGCTCCCATCTGACCTCCCTTTTAGGATCAACACCCCAATTTCCCTCCATCCCCCCATTGGCATGTCTTCTGTTTGCAACACTGGCTGGCACTGGCACTCCGTACAGGTGTGTCCTTATCCCATGGGGCAGGGCAGAGGCTCACCTGGGCATGACCATGACCCCCTTGCACCTGGCACACAGGAGAATGGATTTGCCGGTGGAATAAAGGAGTGCACACAGCTCTGATGCCACCTCTAAGACAGTTCTCTTGGCTAAACTGCATAAATACCTCAAGTGTTAGAACTCAAGACGAACGCAGTCTGCCTGATGCCAGTCCCATCCTATTTTCTAAAGGACTTCTTTACTCACAAGGTGCCCAGCAGCCTGAGTGTCTTGTCCTCCCCGGGCTCCCACAAGCCCAGACCCACAGCTGGCACAGAGCATGGGGTGCAGCTGCCGGCTGGATGATGTCAGAGAGGGGACTCCAATCCTCACTCTCTACAAATTGTACTGGTAGAAGGGTTTTGTGTTGTTGCTTCCATTTGTATTTTTAAAATTTTCATTTGTATTGTCTTCCCACAGTAGGCTAGACTTGTGTAATTCATACAAAAATGAGTAACAGGAAGTCTCTGTCTCCAAGGACTTCATAACCACAGAGACAGAGTGAAGTAACAAATCCTTATGGAGCCACGCGATACAAGCTGCCCTTGAAGCCCTGCCCACTCATCTCTCCCTTCCTCCTAAATTTTTAGCTCAGCTCCTTTTTCTTCTTTTTTCCATAAAAATAATACATCACTAATAGGTCACATCATTTTCATCTTGCTAGAGTTGAGCATGAAACGTGGAAGACTTCAACATGTGCAAAATAAACAAGTTTTCAGCTTGATTAACTTGAAGTCTGAAGCTACATATGGCGATTTGCCCAAGGACACCTGTTTTTGACAACACATAGAAACTGCGGACGCTGGCCGTGCAGCCATGACTTCTTCACCTCTACAAAACTAAGCCAGAGGCTGCGTCCCACCAAATCTTACCTTCTAGGCTCATGGGGAGAAGCCACTTGGCAATCTCATTTTAGGCCCTTTTAATATTCTATGGAAATGTGTTTTAGACGTGCTCTGATAAGCCTGCCTCTGAGCTGGTGCTGAGCTGAATCAGAAACAGGTCAGAGAGACTGCCAAGCCATAGCGGAGGACTCAGCTAAGCTGGCTTTATTCTATAAATGTTGCTCCTTTTAAGGTAGTCAAAAACCACCAGCTTTAGCTATCAGAAATTCTAACAACAAAAGTAAACAAAAGACATTGATAGATAGGCTGTGAAGATCAATCTCAAAGGAATCAGTGAGGGGTTAAGGTTCTGCCATTCTGAGTACATGCATAGAGGGAGCCATATTAATCTTCTGTTTTAATAAGGGTGATGGGAGATTGTACGACTTCCAGCCAACTTGAAGCCACGGCCTTCCTTTCCTGAAGGAAGCCTGGGCAGAGCAGAGAGCTCCTGTGTGCCTGTAGATGCGGGACAATATCACCTTGGAGGAACTCTCATATACAGATTTGAATGTAATGCTGAGCTGTGGGTCCTGCATCTCTGTCCTGCCCTGGGAGGATGCAGTCCAGGGACTTTTCCAGCTACTGAGGCTGGACCATTTGATATTGACAGTATTTGACCATTTCCACCTGCAAAACCTGCAGCTTTATATGATTCAACCTACTATCACGGACAGGCTGAATGGGAAGATGTCTTTATGACTGCTTAGTGATCTTCTCAGAACTAAATCACACATAATATTGTAAGAGTATTAAATTTTATTCTAAAAGAATGTGGAGTATTCACGATCACATACAGCACTGCTAATGTGCTCCATCCACAGCGAGGTGTGCCCACCTGGGCCTGGGCCTCTAGGGGCAGGGCCTGTGTGCTGGCTTACGTGGCAATGTGCTGCACCTATTGCACTGCCAGGCAGAAAGCGGCACTTAATCAATGTGGGTTTATAAATGAATAATTGAATAAATAAAACAAGGGATCACCACTGCTTTCCTTTAAGGGACCTAGTTTGTAGAAACATGATCTCAAGCATAGCTCCAACTGCAAGTTAAGATTTGGGCAGGTTTCCTGACCTTACGGACATTCCTATTTCTTGGCTACTCAGTGAGAAAAGAAAGATGTGATTTCAATTAGTTCTTTGGTCCCATCTTCTTCTGAGCCATGTTCACCTTTTTACACATGCCTGGCCTCCTGTCATCCTCATCACCTCCCGCAATTTGGATGACAAGAACGAAGACACATGTCACTGGTACCTTTGTAAGCACCTCAGTATGAAGACCACCAGTAGGGTCTTCAGAGACTTTGCGTTGGGGTCTCCAACTGCAACTCCTTCCCCCCTGTTACCTTGACAACCTTTCTAGCTACTGCTCCCACGGGTCAGCCCTGCCGGCCCCTCACCTGGGCCGCATCTAAGGTGGGCCACCCCCAGGCCGCTTAGCCTGCCCACCTTCCACGGCAGCTAGAGACCCCATGGGGAACTCTCACGTTCCTGCTGTCCAAGCAGGTGGGATGCAGCTGGATCCGCAGCAGCCCAGTGTCCTTGCCTCTGCCATTGGATGCTCAGCAGGGCTGCCAGCTCCATGCTCCTCCTGCTGAGAAACAGGCCCCAGACACCCTACACACATCTGCCACCCACACAACTCTAGGAGCTGCCATCAGGTGGATAACACTCCATTTTGATCTTAAAAGCCTGAATTAATCTACATGAGGCCTAACCCTGCTTGAGTTCCATGGAAAGTCCCTGAGATGGTGACCACCAGGTACAACAGAGAGAGGAGCTGTTTGGGTAGGTAATGCTGTATGGGTGACCCTGGCCACCACTCTAAGCCCCCATTTCCCTCTCTGTGAAATGGGTATGACAATGGCCTCCTTTAGTAGTTGGTGGGAGGATATGGTATAAGTGAGTCAAGTCTGGGCACTCAGGGTCTCAGTAAATGATCATTTGCAGCTCAAGTTATTCCGTGAAAGAGGATTATACAAAGACAGGGCAGTAAAAATTCATGGTCTGTTCATATAGCAGAAACGACCAAGGACCTTGTTAAACACCTGCCTGCCTGTTAAACACCTGCCTCCTCATATAGATTGAGAGCTTGTGAGGCCTGAGATTTTATCATCTTTCCCAGTGTCTGGTGTGCTGCCTGTCCCTGAGGAGATGCCGGATGGATGGATGGACACACGAGTGAGGGAAGCTTCAGGGGTCCCAGTCCACCCTTCAGGTGGCTTTGGAGTCCACCTGCACGGGCTCTGAAAGCTACAAGGCCACTTTATTTAGTGAAAAAGGGGAACAGGCACAGGGTGGAATGTGGAATACAGCACATTTTAATACAAAGCACTTTAACTCTTCTAAGGCTCTGTTTGTCGAGAGCTAGACATTGCACATATCCTAATTCTGACCAAAGTCTGACAGGCAGACAGGAAGGTTTTATACGATCCGCTGTGGGCTCTTTGGGGTGGGGAAGGGAGAACTTAAGAAAACAGGCCAAAGAATTGTTCTTATTGAATCATTCTTGATGCTTAAAATACAACATATATATCTGAGAAAGCCTAAAAAATTCAAAATGCCAGTAGCAGTTACATGAGATGTGAAATAACGAATGTCTTTTACTATTTTCTTTATACCATTTGGGATTTAGATATTTGCTATGTCCATTACTTATATACTAAAATATAAATTTTCCTAAAGCAAAAGAAATGAGCTTTGTGTAGTGAGATATTGAAAACAGAGATTTTCATAAAATACAACTGCATTGCAATATTGTATCTCCATGAGCTTTGAATTGTTAATGTATCGTTTAGGAAGGCTAAGAATGAGTTTTAGCAAAGGCAAAAATAGCCTTTTTGTATGTTTTGCAAAAGGGTCCTAATAACAGCAATTTTTACATAATGAAGGTCAGGTTACTGTCACATATTGTCTTAGGCGGTTTGCGCTGCCATAATGAGGTATCACAAATTAGGTGGCTTATAAACAACAGGAGTTTTTTTCTACAGTTCTGGAGGTTGGAAGTTCAGGTCAGGGTGCTGGCAGGGTTGGGTTCTGGTGAGGGTCTTTTCCACGGTGCAGACAACCAGCTCCTCCCTGTGTCTCACATGGCAGAAAGAGGGCGGAAGAGGTCTCTGGGGACCCTCGTATAAAGTCACTAATCCCATTCATAAGGGTGAAGCCCCCTTGTGAATGTAGGGGGGCTCCATCTTCATGATCTAATCACCTACCAATGACCCCACTTCCTAATATCATCAAACTGGGGATTAGGATTTCAACAAAGGAATCTTGAGAGATGCAGATATTCAGTCCATCATGCTTATTTTAGAAAAACTTAAGAGTTAAATATTAAAACCATAAAAGATCAATTGAATATGCTGCATTGCTTTTGCCATTACAGCATTTGTTAGTAAGGGCTACTAGCCCCTGTGATTTGGGATACTAGAATAATGTTAGCAAACACAGTGAATGTATTCTTATTTTGGCTTACTTTCTTGAGATAACTAAAAAGTTTCACATTGGTGAGTGAGCTTGCCCTCATGACCTTTCCTCCAGAAAGTAAGAAATATGTGATCACGTTTCCATGTGAGAAACATAGCAGAGATTCTGCCTCCCTTTGTGTTATCTGTCACAGAAGACACCAGGAGACTTATACCCTGCACTCCATAGAATGGAGAGGTTCCAAGAAAAGAGTAAGAGCATGGACTAGAACAGGGCACGCAGCAGAAACATTTCAACACTCAGTAGGTGTAGACATCGGCAAGCTACTTGTTAGAAAGAAGGTCCTCAGTCTCTAAAGGTCTACCCAGCTTTAGGCTCTAGGCTGGCCACAGAGCTGACCTTGGGGAGCCTAATGTCAGCCAGCACAGCATCCACTGTAAGGATGGGGAGGGAGCCAGGGGCTGAGTAAAGCCAAGGGGAGAGGGTTATGGTGTTGGGGATCTTTGACCTGCAGTGGTATGGGCCCTCCTATTCATCCTCCAGTCCTCTGCCAGGATGTGGCAGACCCCTGCAGGCCAGTGTGCCAACCGGCTGTGTGTCAGTCCTCTTGCCTCACCTCCACCCTACTCCTACAGGCACCTTGTTCCATGAAACCCTGAGCTTCCTAGGGGTTTGCCTGCATATCCTAAGTTAATTCCTGTTTAGGAATCTGCTTTCTTGGATTTGTTTAGTTCACACTCCTTTCTTTGCTGTCTTGCTTTGAAATGGATTTAGTAAATGATCCCATTGTGGACACAGACCCCATGGCAACGCTGCCCTTTTTCCCACACAGTGTCCAGAATCCTGCCAGCCAGGTCTCTGTGCTCCAAGTCACAGATCAGAGTATATTTCTCTAGAGAATCTGGCCAGCCTAAGAGAAAGACTTAAAGATATTCACATCAGGGCATCTTCAAGGAAGTGGCCTATTTCTTTCACAGTAAACATCACCAAAAAGCCTCATGCATGTTCTGGTGTCTTCCAGCAGCTTCTCAATGCCTCACTTTAAATGTAGCCAGAAAACCAAAGATCAGCAGAAGCCTGAGGAATGTGATTAACATGAAAATTAAAGACCAAAGCTAAGACAGACTTAAAACAAAAGTCAAAGGAAAGAGCGACCATGCAGGGCAACAGCCCCACCACCAAACAGAAACCATCAGAAATACTCTCAGAGGTATAATAGAAGGTACCATATTCAGTGAGAAAATGTAGGGTACTATAAAAACAGAATATGCAGGGAAGAAGAAATAACTCTTAGATGCTAAAAATAAGGTAGCAGAAATAAAAATACAATAGAAGTTTCCTCAGATAAAGTTAAGGGAATTTCCAAGGAGAAAAGCAAAAGACGCAACGGGAGCTAGGAAGGAGATGGGAAGCCTGGAGAGCCCAGCACATCCAGTGTATGAAAGTGAGAGCTGCAAAGGAAGAGAACAGAGAAAATGCAGAAGAGGAAATTATCAAAGAAATAATTCAAGAAAATTGCCTCAGGCTGATGGAGACAAATGTTGAGTCTGAAGAGGACCATGGAGCAGCCCACACCATGATGAAATTAGACAATCACCAGGGCACATTACCATGGAATTTCAGAAGATGGAAGACAAAGGAAAGATTCCATAAGATTCTAGGCAGAAAAACAAGGCGAAACATAAAGAATCAAGGAGGGGGATGTCATCTGAATTTTCAAAAGCCACCCTAAGAGACAGGAGAGAACAAATGAATACCTTTAAATTCTGAAAAAAAAAAATTCTAAAACTAAAACTCAAATACAAGGGTAATATAACTAATTTTTTTCTATAGTTAGTAATTTTATAGTATTTTTTAAATTTTTCTTATTTTCATAGGTTATTTGGGAACTAGTGTTGTCATGAGTAAGCTCTTTAGTGGTGATTTGTGAGATTTTGGTGCACCCATCGCCTGAACAGTACACACTGCACCCAATTTGTAGTCTTTCATCCCTCACCCCCTTCCTGTCCATTCCCCTTGAGTCCCCAAAGTCCATTGTGTCATTCTTATGTCTTTGCATCCTTGTAACTTAGTTCCCACTTATGAGTGAGAACACATGATGCTTGGTTTTCCATTCCTGAGTTACTTCACTCGGAATAATGGTCTCCAATCTCATGCAGGTTGCTGCAAATGCCATTAATTCATTCCTTTTATGGCTGAATAGTATTCCATCAGATATATATATATGCCACAGTTTCTGTATCCACTCATTGCTTAATGGGCATTTGGGTTGGTTCCACACTTTTGCAATTGCAAATTGTGCCTCCATAAACATGTGTATGCAAGTATCTTTTTCATATAATGACTTCTTTTCCTCTGGGTAGACACCTAGTAGCGAGATCCCTGGATCAAATGGCAGATCTACTTCTAGTTCTTTAAGGAATCTCCACACTGTTTTCCATAGTGGCTGTGCTGGTTTACATTCCCACCAGCAGTGTAGAAGTGTTCCCTGTTCACCACATCCATGCCAACATATAATAATTTTTTCTTGAGACACAGTCTCAAAAATTATCTCCCAAGCACTTTTTATCAGGAATCTACTGGAAGATCTGTTTTATAAAGCATAGTAAAGCAAGAAGAAAGAATACTGGGGTGCCTGAAAGAGTGGAGCCCAACAGTAGAGAGAAAGACAAGCATAGGATCAGAGGAAGGCAGACCACAGGAGGGACAGCCAGCACCAGGCTTGGAATCAGCTACACAGGCAGGGAGCCATCAGAGGGCTCTGCATGAGGCCTCCTCACAAGGGTAAGATCAACTCTACACAACAGGTTTGTCTGAACATTTCAAGGGAAGTTTTGGTCAAATTTGTAATAAATGCATTAAAAATGGAGACAGAGGGAAAAAAAAACAGAGAGAAACAAAGAAATATATACTCCAAGGAAAAGAAACAAAAATAGTGAAACTAGGGAGGAAAAGGCAATCATGGTTTAGCTGGCAATGGCAATGGCATAATAATTACTGTCATACCACTTGGGGCAGATGGAGTAGAAGTGGAGAATGAGATCAATAATAGAGTGAGATCGATTAATAGAGATCAGTAAAAGAGATCTTCACCTAATAGAGTGAATGATATATCCTTAATGCCTAAAACTGAACAATCAAGAAGCAGCACTGCACATGTTTTATTTCATTTCTTTTTTTAAATTTTTTTTTTCTTTTGAGACAGAGTCTAGCTCTATAGCCCAGCCTGGAGTGCAATGGCATGACTTCAGCTCCCTGCAACCTCCGCCTCCTGGGTTCAAGCCATTCTCCTGCCTCAGCCTCCCGAGTAGCTGGGACTACAGGTGCATGCCACCATGCCCAGCTAATTTTTGTATTATTAGTAGAGATGGGGATTTCACCATGTTGGCCAGGATGGTCTTGTTCTCTTGACCTCGTGATCTGCCCGTCTCGGCCACCGAAACTGTTGGGATTACAGGCGTGAGCCACCATGCCCTGCCAGATGTTTTATTTAGAGATGGAGGTGAACACTAACATTAAAACAGAAGTAGGACAGCTAAAATACACCAAATCAGTTGCCTCTGGGGAAAAGGCATTGGAGAAATGACGGGAGAGGGCATACTCTTTCCTGAATAAACATTATAGGACAATTTGACTTTTAAAATAGTATTATCATAAAAATTTTGAAAGATGATGTTTGAATTGCCAAATTGAGTAACAAAGATGAATTTGTTAAAAGCTTCTTCGTTCCTTAATCATACAGGAAAAAATTCCTTGAGGCAAGTTTATTGCTTTTCTCTGCATCCTCCTAAAAGCCCTACAAATTTCCTTAGACTTCCAGAGCATAAAACATAAGAAATCAACCCTTCAGAGTGGCCTTACCTTATTTCACTTATAGATTTATTCATCCACTTCACATTTGTGTTCTTTCCAGGTACCAGACATGGGCTAGGCCCAAGAAATTTAGACCCAGATATATAAAGGGTGGCAGACTGGTAGAAAGATGATAGACAGACAGACAGATACATACACACATACATTCGTACATACATACGTACATAGATTCTGTCTGTGATAAGTTGGGGCAGATTCTGCCTGTGATCTACTCATGTTCCTCTGACTTTAGCAATTTTAGTGAAGTCAGTGAACTCCAGCTTCCAGGATCTGAATTTCTGTGCCTAGAAGCATTTTCTGGAATTATACAAGGTCACACTACCCACAGTGAGAAAGGATCTACACACACACACACCCTCACCCAGTGAATACAGGAGTTGATAGTGTATTAGGGTTCTCCAGAGGAGCAGAACTACTATGATCTATGTATATATGAAAAGTAGTTTATTAGGGAGAATTGACTCACAGTATTACAAGGCAAAGTCCAATGATAGGCAAGTTGAGAGGCTAGTAATGGCTCAGCCCAAGTCCAAAAGCCTCAAAAGCAGGGAAGCCAACAGTGCAGCCTTCAGTTTGTGGCCAAAAGCTGAAGAACCTGGAGTCTGATGTCCAAGGGCAGGAAGCATCCAGCACAGGAGAAAGATGAAAGCCAGAAGACTCAGCAAGCCAGCTTATCCCACTTTGTTGTCGCCATGATGGCAGCCGATTAGAGGTACCCCCTCACACTGAAGGTGGGTCTTCTTCTTCCAGTCCATTGATTCAAATGTCAGTCTCCTCTGGCAACACCCTCACAGACACACCCAGAAACCATACTTTACCACTGTCTAGGCATTCTTCAATCCAATCAAGTTGACACTTAATATTAACCATCACTGAATGTAAATATTCCAGTTCCCTCATCCCTTGGCTGGGAAAACTGAGTATATGGCATTGGCCAAGTTTAATTGTCCAGTGTTGTCTGGCTTAATAGCACACATTGATTGGCTGCCTTTCCTTCCTGGCATCCCCATACTTCCCAAATAAACAACTAGTTCTCAAACCCTGGGCTCAGGGTCTGTGTCTGGGGGAATGCACAGTATGACATAAGGACAATAATGGAGATACACTGTGTATCCAGAGAGCTCCAAGGAGGGCACTGAACCCAGGCTGGGAGTGAAGAGGGTAAGTGTAAGTGCAGGAGTCATGAAGGCTCCTGGGGGTCCTGACTTTCTGGCTCAGCTTCGTGGCTGCTGAGCCAGAAATTACCGTGCACTTAGCATCCGGGCTCGGCTCACAGAGTCGGAAGTGTACAGATATGACCTCAGTTATGGAGGGCTGAGAGGAGGACAAGCAAGCAGATCCACCGCAAGATGAGAAGTGGTCAGAGGGGCCACACTGTGCGTCAGGGGAGCGGAAGGAGCCACACAGCAGGAGAGTCCCCGCTGGCCTGCGCCTCTTCATCCTCCACGCGCTCTCTTCCTGCATGTCATTCACTTTTCTCCAAACACCGCCTCCTTCCTCCTGAGCTCCTCTGCTTCTGCCTGCACTCAGCTGTTCCTCCTCCTGAGGGCTCTGTCCGCAGCCAGCTTGCATCTCACTTGCTGATTCCATCTAGTTGATTCCACCTCTTCCCATTCCTTCGGCTGTCATCTATAAGCCGAAGGCTGCTCACCTAGATTTTCAGTCTAGAGCTAACCTTGTGCTCCCAGAATAGGTGTCCAACAGTACATCTCTCTAAGAAACTCCGCTAGCACCCTGCTTTACACACAACAGGAACGTGAAAGAAGTGGTTATTGGATGGAGGTGGACCTATGTTCCTGGTATATGGCTTCCTTTTAAGTCCAGCATGTTCCCACCTATGGATGGTTGCACATATTTTTCCCTCTTTCTGGAAAAGCCCTCATCCTATGCCTCAGAGTCACTGAGTTGCATTGCTTCAGGGAGCACTCTTGCTAGAATACCGTATCCATCAACCGTCCCTGTCTTGCAAAACCTAGATACCGCTGCTTCCATAAGAAGCTGAAATCCCTTTTGTATGAAACCTTATCCCAACCTTTCAACACCAATAAGGTCTCCTTCTTATTCTCTTTGTGTTTTATTCTCAAGGAAACCATCACACTTAATAACTAGACATTTATCTGTGTGAGGACACAGGACCATGTCTATCTTGTTCACCATTCCAGATGGCATGCTTACCTGGTGTCTGTCATGCAGTGCAAACTCAATAAGGATGTGCGGAAGGAATTAGTTGAATTGAACTCAACCTTCCAGGCATGCAACTTTCACTCTGCACCTGACACACTGGAGGTTGGGGAGTGAAGATGAATATGACAGGGTTCCTGTCCCCAAGGAACTCACAGTGACATACAATGTGGAAAAGTTCAGTAATGTGAGTATGAAAAAAAAAAAAAAAACAGAGACAGCAGAGGAAGGAATGAGAAAAAGAGTGGGGTAGGTGTGGGTGCTCTGAGCACAAGCCAGCCTGACTCACTGCAACATGTCTGGAGGCCTAGGCAGCCCCCACCTCTGCACAGTACATAACACAGCACTAAATAAAGCTGAGTTTCTAAGATTCTGCAGTGTTAATGATGACATAAAGATTTTATGGGCAGTGTGGGCTGTGACCAACATTTCTCTACAAGAAAATCAATAGAAACAGAATTACGGTGGCGAGGCTGAATGTCTTGTCACTGCAGTGTGATGGTGCTGGCATCAGTAGCTGCCAAAGAAGACCACACTCAGAAGTGCAAAGGGGAATCCTTGTTTCCTTCTGTGGGGGATTTTACTACTGAGAATGGCAGAACCCCAGAGGCACAGTCAAAGGAAGCTTGTCAATGGCTGATTATAAAACAGTGGGAGTTTATTTATCAAATACGTTTCTTCTGTCAATAGCATGGGGAATTAAAGTCACTTTTAAAGGTTTCTGACATGTTAGGGTAAAATCACAGACTGAGTGCAACAAGTCAACACCTTGAACAAATGCATACCAGTGGCCTCAGTTAGCTTTTGGAGCATAACAAACCACCCCAAAACTTAATAACTTAAAGTAACAGATGCTTGTTGTTACTCAATGATTCTGCGGTCAGCTGGGAGCTCTGCTGGTCTGGGCTTGGTGGACTGGACTGGGTGGTCTCACTCACCTATTCCTGTCAGTTGAGGCAATGGGAATAAGGAGACTCTGTGTCTCTCAACATCCATTAGACTAGCTGAACTCACGTGGTGTGGTCACAGGTCTCTAACAGTAGTAAGAAAGAGCCCCAACGTGTGGGCATTTTTCAAATCTCTGCTTATGAGCCAGTTGCAATCGGCCCTGTGGCTAGCAAGTGACATGGCTTAGCCTAGAGTTGTTCCAGGATGGGACAACATAAGGGTGGATAAAGGGAGAGAAACCTTTATGACCATTCTTGCAAACAGTTTGCAATGAAGATAAATAAAGAACATATGCAGTGAACATTACTATGATAGAAGAGTTGGAGTCCACATGTTTGATCTTAGAAAACTCACTCAAGCCCCTGTGGTACTTGTGGCCCTGGACACAGAGCTGGATATCATCTCCTGGCACAATGACCAATGCAGAGTGAGTGCTCAGTCATTTTGCTAACTAAAAGAAGCTGAGATTTCCAGGAGTTCAATGAAGAACATCCCCTTTTATTCCCAACTAAATTCAGAATCAACTGAAAGATGGTGATAAGAGGAAGAGGAGAATGTGGTAGAGGTTAGTTGGCCAGGTGTGCCTGCTAGCACGCCCACCACCATGGGCCTCTCCAAGGGGCTGCCCCTGTAGAATCTTCAGGGGTATGGAGGAAGAAAGACTGACATTCCTTTTCTTTTATTTTAGAGAAAAGAAGGGTTGAGTCAACTCTGTGCAGCTGTTTCTCTCAAACTTGCAGAGAAGCCAGTCAAATCCCTTCCTCCCAGCAGGCCTTGCTTTCACATCATTCTCTTGATTTCTGACTCCCACCCCTCAGTAACTGCCAGACTTTTATTTTTTAACATAATGGTCATAACCATCAATCCTATCATCAACCCAGCATGTTGCCTTCAAGGCAGTTCTGATTATCATACATGAGGTCACTTCTCCTTTGTGGACTCCTCCTAGGGTTGCTGGTGGCCACTGTGGATTTTGTCCCCTGAAGGCTCAAGAATAGAAGTGGACCCTAAGCATACTCTGTTCTCAATGTTAAAAATGAATTTGCTTCTTTGTTTCCCATTCCAAATTATGTCCAGCCACACTGTCCAATGTCAGTCATCAAAGTTTTCCAACAATATTAAGAGCGTAAGATATTCCAATCATAAAATGCCAACAACATATTGATGCTTCTCCAAATTTAAACATAAAATCTCTCCCATTATGACGTTCCCAGAAGAAATTAAAGTTCAAACAAGATATAATTAAATCAATCTCCAAAATCGAATTTTGTTCTGAAATTAATGTTCACAGAATTTTTAAATTAAAAATGTTTATACATAATTGTAGGTTCATGTGCAGTAATATAGAAACATCTAGTGCATTTTCACATAGTTTCTCTTAATAATCTAATCTTGCAAAATTATGGCATAATATCATCACCAGGATGTTGACATCGATGCGTCAAGATAAAGAACATTTCTGAAATCACAAGGATCCCTTGGGTTGCCCTTCCACAGCCTCATCCCCCTTCTTCCCAGTCTCATCCCCTCTTTAACTTTGGAAATCATTAATCTTTACATTTCATAATAATTTCAAGAATATTATATTAACATAGTATATGACATTTTGGAATAGGGATGTTTCAGCATAATTTCCTAGAGCTTCATCCAGGTGGTTGCATGTGTCCACATAATGCCTCTGTCCCTGAGCAGCATCCCATGATGCTGTACTACAGTTTGTTTAGCCATTCATCCATTGAAGAAAAGTTGAGTTGTTTCTAGTGGTTGGCTATCACTAATAAAGTGATAAAACACAAAGAAACATTCATATACAGGTTTCTGTGTGAACATCAGTATTCATTTCTCTGGATAAACATCCAGGAGATCAGTACCAGGTTGTGTGGTAGTTGTATGTTTAGTATTTTAAGAAACCATAAGTTATTTTGAGAGTTCTTGTCCCATTTTACATTCCCACAACAATGGAAGAGCGATCTGGATTCTCCAAATGCTGGACAACATTTGCCATTTTCACTATGTTCTGTTTTAGATATTTTGACAGATAAGTAGTGATATCTCACTATGGTTTTGGTTTGCATCTCTCTAATTGTTAATGATGTTGACCATCCTCAACTATATTTTTTTATTACATTTTAGGTTTGGGGTACATGTGAAGAACATGCCAGATTGTTGCATAAGTACACACATGGCAGTGTGATTTGCTGCCTTCCTCCCCATTACCTATATCTAGCATTTCTCCCCATGCTATCTCTCCTCAACTCCCCACCCCCAACTGTTCCTCCCCTATTTCCCCCAACAGACCCCAGTGTGTGATGCTCCCCTCCCTGTGTCCATGTGTTCTCATTATTCAACACCCACCTATGAGTGAGAATATGCAGTGTTCGATTTTCTGTTCTTGTGTCAGTTTGCTGAGAGTGATGGTTTCCAGGTTCATCCATGTCCCTACAAAGGACACGAACTCATCGATTTTCATGGCTGCATAGTATTCCATGGTGTATATGTGCCACATTTTCCCCGTCCAGTCTATCATTGGTGGGCATTTGGGTTGGTTCCAGGTCTTTGCTATTGTAAACAGCTGCAATGAACATTCGTGTGCATGTGTCCTTGTAGTAGAAGGATTTATAATTTGGACATATATCCAGTAATTGTTGGGTCAAATGGAATTTCTATTTCTAGGTCCTTGAGGAAGCATCACACTGTCTTCCACAATGGTTGAACTAATTTAAACTCCTACCAACAGTGTAAAAGTGTTCCTATTTCTTCACATCCTCTTCAGCATCTGTTGTCTCCAGATTTTTTAATGATCGCCATTCTAACTGGCGTGAGATGGTATCTCAGTGTAGTTTTGATTTGCATTTCTCTAATGACCAGTGATGATGAGCATTTTTTCATATGTTTGTTGGCCTCATGTATGTCTTCTTTTGTAAAGTG
>CAUYLG010016417.1:0-71252 GCA_963573385.1 Cacajao melanocephalus
GAATGGCAGTTTGTTCTTGATTTGGCCCTCTGTTAGTCTGTTATTGGTGTATGGGAATGCTTGTGATTTCTGCACATTGATTTTGTATCCTGAGACTTTGCTGAAGTTGCTTCTCAGTTTCAGGAGATTATGGGCTGAGACGATGGGGTCTTCTAAATATACAATCATGTCATCTGCAAATAGAGACAATATGACTTCCTCCTTTCCTAATTGAATATCCTTAATTTCTTTTTCTTGCCTGATTGCTCTGGCTAGAACTTTAAATACTATATTGAATAGGAGTGGTGAGAGAGGGCAACCTTGTCTAGTGCCAGATTTCAAAGGGAATGCTTCCAGTTTTTGCCCATTCAGTATGATACTAGCTGTGGGTTTGTTGTAAATAGCTTTTATTGTTTTGTGATACGTTCCGTCGATACCTAGTTTATTGAGTTTTTAGCATAAAGGGCTGTTGAATTTTGTTAAAGGCCTTCTCTGCATCTATTGAGATAATCATGTGGTTTTTGCCTTTGGTTCTCTTTAGGTGGTGAATTACGTTTATAGACTTGCATATGTTAAAGCAGCCTTGCATCCCTGAGATGAAGCCTACTTGATTGTGATGGATAAGTTTTTTGATGTGCAGTTGCAATCGGCTTGCCAGTATTTTATTGAAGATTTTGCATCTATGTTTTACAAACCTGACAAAAACAAGCAATGGGAAAAGGATTCCCTGTTTAATAAACGTTGTTGGGAAAACTGGCTAGCCATGTGCAGAAAGCAGAAACTGGACCCCTTCCTGACACCTCACACTGAAATTAACTCCAGATGGATTAAAGATTTAAACATAAGACCTAACACCATAAAAACCCTAGAAGAAAACCTAGGCAAAACCATTTAGGACATATGCATAGGCAAGGACTTCATGACTAAAACACCAAAAGCATTGGCAACAAAAGCCAAAATAGACAATTTCTATTTCTAGATCCTTGAGGAATCGCCACACTGTCTTCCACAGTGGTTGAACTAATTTGTTCTCCCACTGGCAATGTAAAAGTGTTCCTTTTTCTCCACATCCTCTCCAACATCTTTTATCTCCAGATTTTGTAATGATTGCCATTCTAACTGGTGTGAGATGGTATCTCAATGTGGAGACACAAAAGGGATATAATTAAACTTCAGAACTTTTGTCCAGCAAAAGAAACAATCATTAGAGTGAACCGGCAACCAACAGAATGGGAAAAATATTTTCTAATCTACCCATCTGACAAAGGGCTAATATACAGAATCTACAAAGAACTAAAACAGATTTACCTGAAAAAAGCAACCCCATTCAAAAGTGGGCAAAGGATATGAACAGACATTTTTCAGAAGAAGACATATATGAGGCCAAGAAGCATATGAAAAAATGCTCATCATCACTTTTCATTAGAGAAATGCAAATCAAAACCATACTGAGATATCATCTCATGCCAGTTAAAATGGTGATCATTAAAAAATCTGGAGACAAGAGATGCTAGAGAGGATGTGAAGAAAAGGAACACTTTTACACTGTTGGTGGGAGTGTAAATTAGTTCAACCACTGTGGAAGACAGTGTGGTGATTCCTCAAGGATCTAGAAATAGAAATTCCATTTGACTCAACAATCTCATTACTGGGTATATAACCAAAGGATTATAAATCATTCTATTATAAAGACACATGCACATGTATGTTCATTGCTGCATTGCTTACAATAGCAAAGACCTGGAACCAACCCAAATGCCCATCAATGATAGACTGGACAAGGAAAATGTGGCACATATACACCATGGAGTACTATGCAGCTGTAAGAAAGGATGAGTTCATGTCCTTTGTAGGGACATGGATGAATCTGGAAACCATCATTCTCAGCAAACTGACACAGGAACAGACCATCAGACACAGCATGTTCTCACTCATAGGTAGACATTGAACAATGAGAACACATGGAACAGGGAGGGGAGCATCACACACTGGGGTCTGTTGTGGGGGAGGGACAGCAGAGGGTGGGGAGGTTGGGGAGGGATAACATGGGGAGAAATGCCAGATATAGGTGATGGGGGATGGAAGCAGAAGACCACCATGCCACGTATGTACCTATGCAACAATCCTGCGTGATCTGCACATGTACCCCAGAAGCTAAAGTACAATTAAAAAAAAGATTCACTAAAACCCAAACAAGATGGATAGGGAAAACTGGAATACATAACTCATCCTTCAATGCAAAGGCATAGATGCATACCCTCAAGAAACAACAGCAAACAGAGAACCCTGACCTCCCCAGAAGGACAAAGCAAAAATCCAGTAACTGGCCCTAATGAGACGGTGATCTGTGAGCTCTCTCACCACGAATTCATAGAAATTGTTAAGATTTTCATCAAGTTTGGGAAAACATCAATTGAGTTTCTTTCCTGTGTGAACTGTAAGATTTCAGGGCATGTCACTTTTTTGGTTCCTGGACTAACTCTTAATACTCCTTGAATTGATGATGTTAGGACTGTTCCTGGAAGTGCCCATGTCCAGTGATAATTTAATTGTGCTTGGGAGTGACCACATTCCACATAAAACACTTCACTAAACTCAGATGTGTTTCCCTAACTCAGCTTCCCAGAAGCTACGTCCTCCAAGTGCCCAGGATTACTCCAGTGGCCTTTAACTCTGAGGAAAAAAGATTATGGTGGGTAAGTCGGATTGGAAAGCAATAACAGTAAACCAACTGAAGCCAAACTATCTTTTGCAAATTTTATAAAAATTATATAACCTTAGCTTTGTGGATAATCTGCCTCTGTCCCTTTGTCTCTGGAATTGCCCGCCTGGCACCTGATAGAAGGTCAGTTGGGTGAATGAAGGTTGCTCCAAGCCTTTCTTTACATTCTAGCCCCTCTAATGCTTTCCTTTCTCCCTCCCTCTATGCAGTTTCTACTCAGCCTTTGAGGCCCAGCTCATGCACACGTTATGCACCAGGAGCACCTGGTCCTGTATTGCTCACATTGACTTCTCCCCTGCCACTATCTTATTTCCAGTCGAGGCAGGGAACCCTGGAGGCAGGGACACCTAACACAAATAATTCTTGACAAATGGTCTTCAAAATCCGTCTGTTTCCTATAGTTAACTAATTGCTGACTGCCATCTTGACCTGGACCACTCACTAGAAGCAGATGTTCTCCAAGTTATTTTAAGGATTGTTTCATAAATGTAATTTTGACTCTTTTTTCCCAAAGATAAAGGAAAGCCTGCTGGGCTATTGCTCTCTGCCTACAGATTATACAGGACAGAGAAGCCTTTCATAGGTGACTGACTTCTAAAGCAGATGTGCCAAGTTCCTTGGGCTAAAAACTCTTTAGTTGGAAATGATCAGGGCATTTTTAATATGGATTTTCAGAATGTGTACTTTGAGCAATGCTAATGATGATCAGTGTGATGGTGACTTGGTTTAAGAGTTTCAAGGATTTCAAGTGCTAATAAAACTGCCCGGAGGAACGTGAACTCACCTGATATAGCAGAACTAATGAAGGACTCGGTGCACATAGTATTCCCTGTCAGAGTGGAAGTATTTGTGTGCAGCCTCATCCAACGAGGCACTTGACAACGACAGAAATAGAAAACCGTCTGTGGCCACCTGGCAGAGATTTTCCTGGTGTCTCGGTTTATTATTCCGACTATTGTATTTCATTCTTTCCTAAAAACCTTTTTTCCCACTTTGCCTTTTCAGTTGGCTTCAGCACCTTTGTGAGTTTTCATCAGCACATTTCATTCTTTACCGAACAATGAAAATATAAGAGAAGGATCAATGAGGGAATGAGTCTATTAGTAATTGCGATGGGAAGTTGGGAGGATTGTGTTGGCTTCCCTGTTGTTCATCTAAATCACATTGTTCATTTTCCTTGACACTTGCAAGAGGGAGATGAGTGTTCCTGTATTTAAATGAAGAACGATGAGCATCCGGGCTCCTCTCCGAGTTAGGATGAGAATTATTATTCTTTGAGTACCTACCATGGGTTGGGCTAAGTGTTTAGCACTGAGGACAAAAGGAAAAGACACATTTGTTGTCCAGAGAGCTTAGAATCTCTGGAGCCTGAAGTTTGCCATTCTTACAGCACAGTGGCTGCAGTCCTTCGCTGGACACCTTCTGTGTGCCAGGAATGGTGAGAGACCCAGAGAGGTCAGGCATCCTCTCCCCAAAGAGGGAAGGCCAGGCAGAAGGTGGCAATGCCAGAGAATAGTCAGGCCTGAAGTTCCTGGGAAGAGAGCAGGAAATCAGTGTAGCTGGCAGGAGAGAGAAAGGACAGAAGAGAAACCTGCTGCTCCATTTATCCTGTTTAGCTCACAGCAGCCCTATGAGGGGGCTAGTATCCTTATTAAAATGTGAGAAGTTCTGCCTCAGAGAGGTTGATGATTCTTAGTGTCACACAGCTGGCTGCAGAGCATCTTGAAAACCAGGAGTGTCTTATGCATCTGTGTATCTTCCAAATGTCTTGGTACAGAGGTAATGCCCAATCAGTCCTTGGGAAGTAAAGAACTAATGAAGTGCTGAAAGCAGGTTTCAAACTCAGCCCTATCTGATTTCAGGGTCCGTGGTGTTCCCACTTTTCCACGGTAGGTTCCACTGATAGAATTGGAGGCAGAATTGGAGGAAGTGGCATGGCCTCACTCTGCCTGTCCTGCCCTCTTTGAGCAGCTGCCTGACTTCTCTGAATCTCTCACTGTTCCTGGCACATGGACACTGTGCAGTTAAGGATTGCAGCCACAGGGCTGTAAAGATGGCAGGCTTCGGACTAGAGAGATGCTAAGCTCTGTGAAGACAACGGATTTGTCTCATCTTGAGTAAACAGATTAAAATCCACTTGAGGTTTTAACTTGAGGTTCAGTGATAATGGGGATTTCCATAGATCTCTTGGAGACACAGGACTGACACCAAGGAGAGGGTTCAGGACTCACGAGGAGACTAGCTCCATGGGGAGTGGAGAAGGAGCTGAGATGGACACACAGACAGAACAGGGAACAAGAAAGTCCTGGGTCTAGGGAATGTGATCTTCTTAGCATTGTTTGGATGTTTCAGATTGGGTGATGCCTTGGAGATCATTCAATATGCCATCTCGTTTTGCAAGTGAGCAAATTGAGAACTGAGAGGTTAAGTAATTACTGGAGGTACACGGCAGTCAGTGGCTGAGCTCGTGCCAGAACCCTTTTCATGGGCCTCTGTACCTCCATTTCTTAGGATTTCTTCATAGTTACCCATAAACAAATTTTTTATGTATCTACTGTCACTAGTGTGTGTCTTTCCTTTGCATTTGTCTTCTTTAAACAGAGGGTAAGGGCACTAGACAAGCATTAAAACCCAAGAAAGGACCCTGTTCTGTTTTGCGCCCTTTCTGTAGTATGGATTATATGGTCATTGGCCTCTAAAAAGATGAGACATGGATATCTTGTCACATAGTGTCCAGTATTTAGCGTGACTCTCCATTTGATTTTACATAAATACTGCAAGGATCTGATGGAATGATGCAATAAAGAATATCCTGTGTACAAATTTGATAAGCTCTTAGCAATATGGTGCCTGACAGCCTCTCACTTAAAGAGAAGACATCCCGTCAATCAGCATGAAGCATGCTAAAATCTCTGCTTCTGTGAAGTTCTTTATGCCTGCAAAGCAGCTTTCTTCTCTCCAACTCTAAGTGTCTTTAATATAATATGCCAACTGTAGCAATTGGAAGCATAACGAACAGTAAGCTGCTTTCTTGCTCTCAAGAACTTCTTATTCCCCTGACACCAGCAAGACTCTGTCTTGTGAGTGTTGCATTTGCACTTTTTCCATCCACCATCCTCCACTCTCTATCCAACCTGGAGTGCAGGGCAGAAGCAAACATCCCTTAATCAGGCCTTTGCCCTGAGCTGGGGATAGTGTCAGACAATTTCTTATTTACTTAATCCACACAACAGTCTTGGAAGGGTGGGAGGTGAGGGGTGTAATAGGGTCCCCACGGTAGAGATCAGGAAACTGAATGTTATGGAGTGAATCGTGTCCTCCCCAAAATTCATAGGTTGAAGCCCTAACCCTCTATGTGACTGTATTTGGAAAAAGGCCTTTAAAGAGGTAATTAGGGTTAAATGAGATCATAATTTAATTCAATTCAATTGGGGTGGGGCCGTAATTCAGTATGACTGGCATCCTTACAAGAAGAGAGAGAGATTGCAGGGGCACAGATGTGCACAGAGGAAAGGACCTGTGGGGACACAGCAAGCAGACAGCCATTTGCAAGCCAAGGAGAGCAGTCTCAGGCAAAACAAAACCTGCCAACAACTTGATCTTGGACTTCCAGGCTTCAGAACAGTGAGTAAATAAATGTCTGTTGTTTAAGCCACCCAGTTTGTGACATTTTGTTAAGGCAACCTGAACACACAAATGCATTGAGGCTCAGGGAGATTAAATCAAAAGCCCAGAAATGGCTATTCTCCTGCTGAGAACCTGGAGAACCCTCTGAGGCAGACAGGCTCCAGGGACTTGGGTTGGCATCCGAGCTGTGTCACTCATGAGCTGTGCGACATGAGTTACTGCGTATCTCTAGGCTCATTTTTCCTCATCTCTCACAAAAAATGAAAGACGCGAAATAAATGACCTTTAGTCAACCTTGAAATTCTGTGTGTATCCACGTTTTCTTCTAGGCCTCAATCCCTCATCTGTAAAAAGGAATAATAACACCTACCTAAATAGCCTGAAGAACGTAAAGAGAATCTAATGAGTGACAGAACTAAGGAAGGACTAAGTGTAGGATAGGTGTAGAACATGATCTGCTTAGGGCCAAATCCCAGCTGGGCCCCTTTCTAGCCAACGTGCCTTGGACAAGTACACTGACTATTTCTAAGCTTCTCTTAACTCACCTGCAAAATGGGCCACATAATACTCCCTACCTTAAAGAGTTGCTACAAAGAACAAATTAGATGCTCAGTGGAGCATGCTCAAACAGAGCAGAGCCCAGCCCATTCTCTATGGTGTCCGTGGTTATTATTGTCATGATTACAGGCCCAGGACGGTGGGCTTGTCTGCAGTGAGCCCTGTTAGAGTCAGCAGGGTCGGGCTTCAGTTCCAATTCCAGTGCCTACTGGCCAGTGAGTATGAGCAAGTTGCTTGGCCTCTGTGATTTTTGAGGTTCTAAGAATTCTGAGTGTTAAGTTAGTGCCTACTGTACCGATGATAAATTGAGATGAGGCACGGAATGTGCTTTGTCAATTATAAAGCTGTATATAAATGTGAGGAATTACAGTTATGAGCAAGGATCATTTCCTCCGTTTTCTGCCAATACAATATGTACTGCCAAGAGCCTTGCTCAGAGATGCTTGAAAGATGGGGAGTGTGGAAGGAATGGAAGGCAAATGCCTACTGTAGTTATAATAGCATACAGAGGTGTCATATGAAACAAAATTAATGATAAACTTGGAGAGGGTGGCGTGGAACATGTTCCAAAGTGTCCCCCTCCCCCATCATTGCTAGAGAGTGTCTCAAGGCAGGACAGTGTTGACAGGACAAACACCTGCAGAGGGATTCTAGCCGGTCCAGATAAAGCTGGGATACTTTTGTTAGATAAACACACTGCCCAGTGGCTGCCAGCAAGGTCCCTGGTAAGAAAGGGGTAGGTGACGGCTTTTTTCCTATCTGGCACATGAAAGCCAGACTTTTTGTGGTTAGGCCTGTGGTTACTGGTTGTGGCCTATCTGGAACATGAGCAGGTCAGGCACATGGTAGGATGGGGACTATAAGGACTCTCATGGCCAGTGGAGAAGGTGGGGTCAGAAGCCTTCTAGGACCAAGATCCCCTGCCCAACATAGCTCTCCAACATAGATGGGGTCCACGTGCCACTCCTCCTTCCTTTTCATGGAAATAGGGGTTGTGGGAATGCGTTGGATGGAGGCTGGAACAAGTAATGTGGAGCTTGGGATGTGGAAATTTTGGCTATAGACATTCTTTTCTAAGCTTTTCTCTCCGAATCAGATTGGTTCAGGATATTTCCTGATTCTCATTGCCTGAGGAATGCTGCGAGATCAGTACAATGTCCTAAGACTGCTATTCAGAGGTTTCTGTCTTAATTTCTATTAACTGTTTTGGAAGTTTTGAAATCAACTTTTACACACACACACATTTTCACAAATTATTACTTTGCGCAATGTACTGTAATGTTTTCTATTCTATTTGTTTTTACTTTTAAAAATGTTGCCAGACGCAATGGCTCATGTCTGTAATACCAGCACTTTGGGAGGCCGAGGCAGGTGGATCACCTGAGGTCAGGAGTTCAAGACCAACCTGGCCAATGTGGTAAAACCCCATCTCTACTAAAAATACAAAACATAGGTGGGCATGGTGGCAGGTGCCTATAACCCCAGCTCCTCAGGAGGCTGAGGCAGTAGAATGACTCCCGGGTGGGAGGCAGAGGTTGCAGTGAGCCAAGATTGTGCCATTGCAATCCAGCCTGGGTGACAAGAGCAAAACACCATCTCAAAAAAAAAATTGTTGATCAAGACCCACTACATTGAAGACATGATGCACAAAACATTTGCAACCCTCAGCTTGGAACCACAAGAATATTCTGTGACCAACCCGAGATGTCACAATGTCCTGTGAGCAGTCATTGAGCTATACCTTTGTGGTGTGTGCAACTTCTGAAACACCTGAGGTCAGGCGTTCAAGCCTAGCCTGGCCAATGTGGTGAAACCCCGTCTCTATTAAAAATACAAAAATTAGGTGGGCTTTGGTGTTAGACCCAGGGGCCATTCCTATCCCTTCCTGACTTAAGCCCCCTTTTCCTTATGATCCCTACTCTACAGAGGAGTTGTAAGGACAGTGATCACATGTATGTGAAAATGCCTAGCATAGCCTGGCCCAAAGTAGGTCTTCAATGATATTAACTCACTTCTTATTTCTTTTTTTTTTTTTCTCTCGCTTCTTATTTCTAACCAGTTGAGAGTCAGAGTCTCTGACAATACTTGTAGTGTTTTAGAACATCTGTCCTTGCTACCTCCGCCTGTTAGGTTCAGAGAGCCTTTGAAGAAAAACAAAAGAGTTGCTTCTCTGCACTGATTGCTTTGAGGGGCTTCTTTAGGGTTGAATTTCAATCATCTCAGAGTTGCTAGGGGAGCTTATATATTGTTTGCTGTCAAAGAATTCAGTGGTTAGGGATCTTGCTATGTAGAAGGATGATTTTTTTTTTTTTTGCCTTGGTTTTAGATGTCTTTTCTGGTTAAGAGGCTGCTCTGCAAATAAATCAAGAAGAGATGATATCTGAACCCAGGATAAGAGTAAACTTACCAACAGCTGAGTCTATAAAAGCATTGCAGCATCTGGTGAGCAGTTAGGTAAAGCGCATCTGAGCGCTCCTTGCCTGATTTCAGAGTTTGGTGTCCCATGTTTGACCTCCCGTGATACATCCTTGCTCACCACCTGCGCTCACTTAGTTATCACTACCTGCCTGTGTCCTAGACACGTCATAGAAGGGTCCAGGCTGGACTATGTTGGAGGAGAGAGTAGTTTGTTTTGTGCTCTTTGTCATTTTATAACTCACCAGCACTTGCTCCATTCACTTTGTGGCCGATGCTCTGAGACCATCATCCTCTCAAGGTTCTCTGCTGCCACTTCAAGCTAACCACAGGAGATGAAGAGCAAAAGCCACACTGTCCTCCCCAGCACTTATTATCCCAAGTATGGGCACAGGCTTCCCCACCACATCCCAGGACCCTTGTGTTTAATGCACTTGAATACCTGAGGATCAGGGAGCACTAGGGGGATGGGAACTGAAGACTTGCTCAGTTGCCCTGCTCCCAGAGACCATCACTGACATGCACCATCCCATGTGATGGGAAGGGCCAATGCCTTAATTCATTTGGAGCAGAACCCTCCCTTTCATTTTCTCTCTTACTTCAACTCTGCCTCCCCACACATCTGCCTGCCTCTGGCACTTCCTCTTTCTGATACCCCAGGGAACCCTCTACTCAATTTATGATGCAGTAGCATCTCCCTCCAAATGACCTGCTTTATCACGCAGATCAGTTCCGTTTTTTGTTTCGTCCCTTTTCTTTCTTGCAAAAAAACCCACAGCAGACCCGTAACTTCAAAAGTTGTCTTCATGCCTGAGATAATTTTTTTCACTGCTAGAATTTGGAAATGCTCACTGTGTTTTGTTTTCATTTTGTTATTATGCTTAGGATGAGTATTACTTGATGCCCTTTGAGTGGGCTATCTGTACTAACCTCCTCGCCCACCCCTGAAGTCTTCTCCTGAGTCTCAGATGGTTTCTGATGCCAAATCTTGTTCATCTATTCCCAGCTGGTGAGCCCCTGGGAGTGCATAGAAGCTACAGAGGAATAGACTTTGTTCTACACAAGAAAGGACTGAGTCATGGTCATAGTTAGGGAGAGAGAGGATGTCTGAGCAAAACTATAGCAGCCAGAGGCTGCTTTCCATGAAGCAGGGCTGAAAATCAAATATAATCTTATCCTAAGTGGCATCCTTCTGGCACTAGGGAATAACAATATTTGGATCTCCTGTCAGGAAATATCCAAAAAGCAGGGATGTCTGGTGTATGTGGAGGACATTAGGTGCATCAGTATGTTATCAGGAGATGATAGGAGCAAATATTCAAACCAGGGACTTGGCTCTGATCAGTAGCGCTCTTGGTGCATTAGGAGAGAAATTACCTCTTCACTTGAGATGCACAGCTTGTATTCAGACCTGTGAGTCTGGTTTTGGAGTCACAAATGGAGATACGCCAAAGTTGACAGAGGTGACAGCTCCTCACATATGGAAAACTGAATAATAACAACATTTCCATTTGTGAAGATGGGTTGGAAATTACGTTTTCAATTTTGATGCAAGGCAGGGGCTGAGATGAACAGCTTCAAATTGGAGTTCGTCTGGGCTATTTTCCTTTTCAAGTGACAAAGGAAATAATGGTTGATGAAGTTGCCTTTTGGGGATCTGGGAAAGATTCTTTCTACTATTAAAAATGTGAGATTTCACATGGAAGCTAGTAATTACTACTAGCCATTTGATAAATGCAGCATTCACTGATTTAACATTGTCAAACACTGTGTTGCCCACGCTGCTCCAGACGGCATAGTTGTAAATACAGATTGCTGATATTCACAGACGAGTGTCTGCTTATCAAAGGCTTAAGGTGGCTTCTGTTTTTGTTCTTGTTTTTCAGTGGATGGTGTGATGGAACCATAAATGTAAAGAAATACATCGTTTATATTACTTCAAAAAATGAATATCAAGTCAAACTGGTTTTAAAGGCGGGAAAAACAGAATCTTGAGTCCTAATCTCAAAAAGGATAAAAAATATTTACACGACTACTTTGTCTTGAAACTAAAGTTACTTCTTTTGATTTCAACCAATTATAAGGGCTTGGGCTCTTGAACCAGAGGCAAATGAACATGAGCCTATGTTCTAGCTTTGTTCCCAGTTCTTGTGTAGATGGCTTGTTAACATGGCTATTGGCTCCCACCCCTAAATCAACCTTAGATTAAACCTTACAACAGCAGTTTTCTACCTTTAACATTATAATCAGGTGAAGAGTGAAAACAAAACACTGAGGCTGAGTTCTGCTCTAAGTTTGGAGAGGCAGGCATCTAACAAGCCAATTCTCCCATAAATAAAATCTATAAATCCTAGACAGAATCTCAAAAACAATTCTTTGAAGGCTTTGGAGACTAAAATCAGATAAGTAGATTTTGGAGGCGTGCTGACTCTTGAAGCAAGTAGCTTCCACAGAGTAACTTCCATGGCTCAGTGGCAGCTAAAACTCTAAAACAAACTCCTCTGAAGTTTTGGCTAGAGGAACCAGTTGAAAGAGCTCAGATCTACCAGGGCGGCCAGAGTATGAGGGGGAAACCCTGAAAAGAAAAGAGCTAAAAAAGAGAAGCTCCAAACTCTGTGTTCAAACTCAGTCCAAGTTTCTGGCTGAGTTTCATGAATGCATGGGACAAACTGGAAGTATAATACAGCTAAAGCTGAGGTCTGAATGCTCTCTCCCCACCTCAGGTGTGACAGTTTGTAATCCAAGTTGAAACAAATTAGTTGTCTACTAAAACAAAAATGCCAACCCTCTTTGGAGAAATATAACATATTCCAGAGTATTTACAATGTATTATTTACAAAGTCTAGGATACAATTCAAAATTGCTCAACACATTAAGAGCCAGGAAAATATAACCTGGCCTCATGGGAAGAGATAATTGACAGATGCTAATCTCTTCAAAATAGTTCTCAAGGGCTGCCTTAAGAAACAGTTACAAGCTAAGTACCTTCAAACAACAGAAATTTATTCTCTCACAATGTTGGAGGTCAGAAGTCTGAAATCAACATGTCAGCACGCTTGCTTCCTTCTGGAAGCTCTGAAGGAGACTCCTTTCCATGCCTTTCTCCTCATTTCTGGTGGTTTCCAGCAATCCCATTTCTTGGCATGGGGCTGCATGAATACAATCTTTGTCTCTGTGCTCATATGACCTTCCTCTCTGCATCTCCATGTATCTAATCCTCCTGTCTTTCTCTTATAAGGATCTATGGTATTTTAAATCTAAAGTTTTGTATCCAGACATATTATTATTTAAATATGAAAACATAAAAGCATTTTCAGGCCGACAAGGCTGTGAATGAGACTTAAAACACAAAGATCCATATTGAAAAAACTGCAGAAGGAAGTATTCAAATCAGTAGAGAAATAAATCCTGCAGATACTGCAAAAGATATATAAAATAAGGATGATCAAGTATTTCAGCAAAGGTTGGGTATTTTTTGACTCCAAAGAAAAGGTAAGCAAAAAAAAAAAAAAAAAAAAAACAGAGAAAGTATATGCTTAACAATTCATTACTAAAGTTCTATGTAGTATCACTGAGAAGGGATTTTGAACTGTGAGGATGTAGGTGGGTAGACACCAAGGGATATGAGAACAGGATAAAATTCTTATTTTGTCAGAGGAGCGCTATAGGTACCAATTTTTAAAAAAGAAGGCAAGAAAGATTAACAAAAAACCAAAAAATTTAGTAAATTGAAAGTAGAAACTAAAGTTATAGCAACAAATCCTTGTACACTCATTTTAAATATAAATTATCTAACTAAATCCCCATGTTAGAAGACAGAGATTACTAGATTAGGTTTTAAAATATAGTTTTACATGTTTTATGAGACTAAAACATAATGAAGTAGAAAATTTTAAAATAAAAGGATGGGAAAAGATATGTTGGATAAATATTAACCAAAAGAAAACCAATGTAAAATAAAAAGTAGATTTTAAAACAAGAAAGCAAAATTAGGGTTACAAAGGGTAACACATAATAATAAAAAAGTTTGATCCATCAAGAAGAGGATGTGACAATTCTAAACACATACGTAATTAATAAAATAGACTTGTGTCCTGTTATTTTTTATTGTTTGAAATTCCATGACACAGTACTTTTGTAGAAATGCATAAGCTATACTATAAGAACAATGACTGTATTTCATAATTTCCCATATGATCATCTCTTTAACCCAAAGGTATAAGGCAGACATATGGGAGTTTTGAGACATGTATGAGTTTTCATAAATCTACCATTTTGTAACTGATATGTGCATTGGGGTCACAGAAATAGACTATAAAATGTTAATTCTTTAAAATTTGTAAAAGCTTTCTTTGAAGTCCAGTACTTAGGTAATTTTTCTGAAGGTTCCATTTGTTCTTAAAATGAACTTATGTTCTACGTTTGGTATAAATTTCTGTTAATTGTGTTATTAGTCAAGTTTTATATCTTATTGTCTGTGTTATCTGTCAGTTTCTGAGAGAAGCATATTAAATTTTCAACTATAGATCTTGTTTCATATGTTTTCCCCATAAATTGTCACTTTAAGGCTATGTTTTAGGTATATACATGTATATGGCCATTATATATTCTTTTGTTTTCATTAGCTTATGCAACTTGGTTCAGGGAAAATAAATCAATTACCAGCAGAGGTATTAGAAGATCACTCTTCCATTGACAACTTCCAACATTTATTCAGAGATATATTAAAGATTATATTGGAAGATAGGCTAACTGTGCTGCCTCCTAACAATTTAAACGGAAATTAGAAGACATTGAAGACTATTTTTGAATCAAGGTGTTCCCCAACTTCTATTTTTCTAGAGACCAAAAACAGGTTATTCTTTTATTGACAAGCATAAAATGTATCATGTTTTGTTTTGCTGATGCTATATATTCAACACCAATTCTTTAGCCACCTCAGTTATGAGCAAAACGTACATCATGTGCGTGAAATCTCTGGTGCTGGAGGGCTTAAACAAGACGGATGCTGCTATAGCAATGATGCTTCTCCCATGTGACACCTGAGTATTCATCTCCCTGCTGCTCAGATGATCTCCTTAGCAGGTTAGAGCAGTGAGGAGTGGTTTTAGCATCATAACTAAGACTGAAGTATGAGACATATAACATACAATTTTCTATATTGAAACATTCTGAATCTTGGCTACCTATTCTTTTGCAACAACTTTACATTTTCTGAAAGCAGTTACTGTCCAAAGGTAGAAACAAGTCAATTTGGTTGAGTACGTACATGAGTAAAGAGATGTAAAAAAAATTAAAATGTGAAAGAAGAATTCATATAGAAGAGTTTCCAGATTAGAAAATCAAGAAGTACCAGTTATTTAAAGTTCATCTTTCCATAATGCAGGCTATTCTAACATTAAAGTAGTATCACTGCATGTCATACTTCTGAATCCGCCCCAAGATATTTTATTGATTTTTCTTTGTTTTTGATTTTCATGCAGTCTCTGATAGTAGAGGGTTATCTCGGTTTGGATCACACAGCAGCAGAAAATAGTGAATAAGAGAACCTTGGAAATAGTTTAGGCAGACTACATTGATGTTAAAATATCAAGACAAATATTGCCATTACTGTTAACGTATGGATGATAAATTATTTTAAATGCAATCTTAAGTGGTTTCAATGCAACCTCAGGTTGATTTATAAGAAAATAAATTTTCAAAAAGTAAGCACTACTTGATATGGACTATTAGGTCCCATAATTGTGACTTGCCAATAACACTTATCATTCCTGACCAGATCTGCCGGAGCATTGTGCTGGAGGGTCATGGGCCAAAGAGCTAAGTTTCAGTGCCATGGTTCGCCTTTATTTGGTCTGGCTCTGCATCCTCCTATGTGCGCACAAGATTTGGACCAAAATACTTGATTTTGGCTGGCAGGAAGGCAGGAAGGGTGCTTTTTAACTAAATAAGCAGTAAGTTGGCTAGGGAGGACCAGGGGCTAGTCATAGGATAAGCAGGAGAAAGCAGTGGAGGTTAGTGGACAATAGAAACCCTCAGATGGAGCGATGCAAAGAGAATCAAAGAATGCCAACTGTCAGAAGTTATTTTTCTTCTGTCCCTTTTATTTGCATAAACTATTAGTTCTTGTTTCTTACTATAATACTATAATTTCTAGCCTTGAATCCTACATCATATTTTGACTTAACTCTGTTTGTTGGGCATGAGGAAAATTAGAGACCCATTCTGGGGCTTGGGGTGAATACACAGTCTGCTGGGGGAAGCCTCTGCATCATCTGCAAGTAATGGGGAGCACTTGCCCTAAATAGGGAAGAGTTGGACACCTTTGCAGCTCCAAGGGTTCAGGGGAATCTAGGGATCAAAACATGTTAGTTCACCAACCCAGTTGACCCCATCATGTCAGGGTCCTACTCTTTCCCAATCAGGGCCCTAACTTTGCCTCTGTTGAGAACTTAACCTTCTCTGGATTTTGGTCCTGATCTTCAGTTTTCTTTCCGTGCCCCAAGGAAGCCTTCTGGTTTTCATGCAACTTTTAAGTGATGATCACCATCACCATCTTTCTCTCCAGTTTAAATTGTCCCCAGCAACAGCCATTCAATTCTATTATTCTTTAAATTCCTATTTCCCTTATATTTCCTCAACAGCCGACTATTGCACTCCTTCCACCGGTATGCCATCCCAGTTCACCACTTGTGGACATTTTAGCATTTGTACAGCAAACTTATGCTAGGTGCAATCTGTGCTCCTCCACCTGCCCTGATGGTGTCCTGAATCTGGCTCCCAAATTCTATTTTAGTGTCTACTGTCTTGGACCTTTCCTGGTAGTTCCTGTTGTAGGTTGAGTTCCTCCAACAGCACGTTCTGAAACAGAGATTGGTGTGTAGGGATTTTATTAGAAAATACTCTCAGGATCAGCCTCATCGGGGTAGGCTAGGCAGTGGGATCGGTAGGAGAATCTGGGCTGTGGTGCAGTTTTAACAGAGGCCCCAGCCAACCACACAAGAGCTCAGAGGCTGGGATAGCCTTTTGGCATTGTCCCCAGTTGGGACAAAGGATCTGGTTCCTTATACCTTGCAATGACCAGAGGTTGGGTACAGTTTGCCCTGGGAATGGGATGTGATCTTGAGTTCTTCAGCTGCGGGCAATTTCTGGAGAGCACCGATAGCTGAGGACACTGTGTGCAGCTAGCTGGGTGAAGGGTGATGTGGGCCCATTTGTGCCTTCCAGGGAAGACGCCAGCAAGTCTTGCTAGTTATTACCTTATTACCTGCTTCTCTATTTCCTAGAGTTGGTATGAAGGTCAGAGAGAATGTGAAAAGTGCCTGGCACATAGTTGGTGCTCAATGTAATATTATTAATATTAATATTATTATGTATATATTTATAGTACTTTGCCATGTATGTTTTTTTATAGATGTGATCAGCTAAAATTATGCATATTTTTCATGTTGCCTCATAATCCTTATAACCGTGATTTTGATTGGTGCTTCAAATATAATTCCAGTGGGTTGATCATAATTTATTATTTTTACTTTGAGTATAGTTTCATGTCTTTGCAGTTATAATACTGAATTGGACATCTTCATGCATCAATATTTTTCCAGGCATCAGATTATTTTCTTAGGCTGGATTCCCAGAAGTATAATTACTGAATAAAAAATATTTTGATAGCTTTTGATTAACAGTGCCAAATTGCTTTACAAATATATTGTAATAATTTTATGGCTACTAGCAGTATTAAGAATATCAATTTTCATGAAGCTGTATCAATAATAGGTATTATCATTTTTTATCAAAATCAAGTGAATAATTGATTTCAATTTTTATTTGATTAAGTGAATTGAATATGTTTTATAAATATTTGCTAATACTGTAGTATACCGTCTTACATGATCTGTTCATACCTTGTATCTACAAATTTATTGTGATATGATTAGTGCTTTAAAATAATCAATTTTATGGATTCTTTATATAATTATAATATCCAACCTATGCTTTATTCATCAGATTTTGTGAACCTGTTATTTGCTTTTTTTTACATTGTGCTTTAAATATATAACACTTGAGTTCTTCAGGTAGTTTGTATTTGTTGATCTTTTACTTTGTAACACATTCACCATTTTATAGCATAGTACATCATGTCATCTTAAGGATTTTCATAAATATTCACTTTTATTCTTTTAATTTTTCTAATTTGTTTTAGTCAACTAATTCATTCAGAATGTATCTTGCCCTGAGGTATGATATGAGAATGCAAACAATTAACCTGTTATGACAACGATGTTTTATTGGTAAAACGTTAGTCAAAAGGGGTAAAGTGGAGTTGGGGGCTGACAAGATAGAGAGGAATTTGGGAGTCAAAGCCCAGTTCTGGGAAGGAGCGAAGTAGAGAGAGGTGGATCAATGGAGCCAGGTCAGAGTGTTGTGTTCAATTTGGTTTCTGTTGCATGAAGCTATTCTGGTGGAAATGAAGCTACATAACTCCATGTTAAGGAAGTATGTGCAGCAGCACTTGGCTGACGGTGTGCAAGTTCCTACTTAGTAAGGTCACGCTGAGAAAAAAAGTCCCCTTCCATGTGTCCAAAGTGTTCCGCTGCTCTGGGACCCTTATGCAACCATACTGTAAGCCAGGCTGTTGAGAAATCTTTCGTTTTCCATTGATTGGTAATCCTGTATTTTCTTCTCGTTTCTATTTATTCTGTGCTTTGGTTAAACTGTTTATTTTTGCAGCAGTGCCAGAATGTTTTAATTATTGACATTTCACTGTGTGTTCTGGTTGTGGGAAGGGCTTATTTCTTTTGTCTCACTTTATGTTTTTAATATAATTAAATTTTCTTAAACTGGATTATTTTTCCAAATTAACTTGACCATAATTGGGTCCAGTTTAAACAAACAAACAAATCCCCTATTCGGATTTTTGTTGAAACTGCTTTAAAGCATAATATGTTAATTGGAAAGAATTGGTATACTGAAAATATGTAGACTTTTCATAAAGAAACATGCTGAGTCTTTCCATTAATCAAGTTTTATTTTATATCTCTCAATAAAACACTTGAGGCTTCTACCCCCACTTCTCCCAATCTAGGTCATACATTTCCCATTAAGATTCTATCTTAGTAGTTTGTATTTTTGGTTCTATTGGGAATGGTTTTTTCATCCCCTATGAAATGTTCCATATCTTTATCTAGCAATTCTATTGATTTTGAAAATTAACTCAAATATTTTTTTCAATTGATTGTTGTAAATAGCAATACTTTTCCTGTTTCCTTTTAAATATATATAACTCTTTTTTTTTTCCATCTCCCTCTTATTACTGACAAGAACCTAACAATGAATATATTTGTTTTGCGCTTGATGTTACTAGTACTGTCTCTACTGGTATCAGCTTTAAGCATGGTATTGCCTCTTGGTTTAAATCAAATGTTTATATGTTGAGTGAGACAGGCTTCTATTTTCACTACTTGAAGATGTCTTATAAATAGTGGGTATTAAATTTCATCTACTTTTAAAATCTTTTTATAATAACATTATATAATTTTTCTTACTTGGCATATTGCTAAAATTATTGTAATTTCTGGTACTAATCTGTCCTTGCCTCCCAGCAATAATCCCTATATGATTATAATAGTCGGGTCTTTAAATTAGCTTTTAAGTTTCATTGACTATTATAGTTGAGATTTTTATATCTATATTTATAAGTGATATTGGTTTACAAGTTTTTATCCTGTGTATTGCAGGGTTTGTGTCATTTTTATACTTGCTTGGAACTGTGTAGCTTCTCATATTATTTTATGTTCATCAAATTTTATAGACATTTGTCATGGTTTTTTTGTGTGTGTCTTTCAGGTTTTAAAAATCTCACCAATAGGAAAAACTCATGCCAGAGATTTGGGAGAGGCACAGCTGTTTAAACATTTTTATCTTTGTTTGTTATAATCTCTAAGTTTATTCTTATATTAATTTTGGTAATTTTTTCCAGATATTATTAATTTTATAATGGTTTCAAATATAACAGTATTCTCATTCTTATAACGTATATATTGTATGCCATAGATCCTTTCATTTAGAAAAGTTTTTTGGTTTTCTCCCTGATTTCATATGCCATAGATTTTGTTTATAGTTTTAAAAAATACCGAGTAACTAGTTTTATTAGTAACTCTGCTGTCCAAACACAAAGGCTGCATGCCCACAAATGGTTAGGAAATGAGCAGAATTATTACATGAAATTAGTAATCTGATGCCAGTCTTCCCTTTCCTTTGTAGAAAATCATTTTCCTTCAATCTGGAAAACTAAAGATTTCATTTTTATCCTCAAAATTTATATTTCCCCTGGTTACACTTAGGTCAAATTCTTCAACAATAATACTGTTTCAACTCAGTTGGCTCTTGTTAAAATAGAGTCAAGTCTTTCTTGGAAAAATTTTCTTCTATTCTTTTAAAACCCTGTAGCTTCTGTTTAAGATGTAGCTTTTATTTTTTTCAAAGTTTTATGTGCACATTATTTAAAGAGTCTAATAATTCTACAAAGCTTGCTATGAAAAACATCCCTCTTCCCACCAGCCAATCCCCCTCCCTCTAATTTTCTACCTCTCAGAGGCTTTCTACTTTCATATCATTTAGTTCTTTCATGTCCATATTTTTTAATAACATGCTTATTTTATTATTCCTTGAGTCTTCAGTTTTGGGCATTTTATGCTGCTTTCTCGTTATCGAAGTTGTTTTAGCACTCCTCCTCCTCATTGCTTCCATGCACATCTACACGTCCTGTTCCCCATTCTCCCGATTTCACATATTAATATTTTGACTAGGTCATTTTTATTATTTATCTTATGATGACAAGGGGTATTATTCAAAATATTGAACAAAATATTTATGGGCGCCAACCAGACAGGATCCTGCAAGACTCTTACTATGGCAGTCATTAATCCTCTAGTTCTTCATTTATGGGAAGGACCTAGGGTTCCTTGGGGAGAATTTAGGATGAAAGGGGATCGGGGCAGCAGATTTTCACCAATCAGTAATATTTTAAATATATCAGTTTGTAGGTACTGAATATAAGACAGGTTATGATTAACTGAAAGCTTGGCTGGGCATACAATTATAGGGTGGAAAGGCATCCCTGCACTGTCTTCTAACTTGTGGTATTTCTGTTTAGGATTCTACTTTCATTGCAATCTCTATCGCTATGACTTTTAATCTTATTTTTTCAATATTTTCTTTATGAAACCTCTATTACTCAAATATTAGATTTCCTGAACTAGTCTTCTGATTTTCTTATATTTTCCCTTTATTTTCTATCCTCAACTTTGTCTTCTTATTTTACTTTTTGTGGGATTTCCTCAACTTTGTATTTCATCCTTTTCTTTACTGTCATTTTAATGGGGTTCTAGTAGTGCTAAATGTGTGTTCAGATTTCCTTATTTAATAAAAAAAATCTGATTATTGCTAGTTTGAGGTTTTCTTTCCCTGTCAGATTCTTGTATAAAAGAATTAGATCTATTAAATCCATCTTCTTTGCTTCTTAAATGTTCTCTTGAAATTTACATTTGTGCTTTTAGCTATAAAAGAATTTCATGAACCAGTCTTTTAAATTATTTCCTCTTTCTCCTTTTGCAGTGTCTTTTTTGCTACTCACTACTTTTATTCAATTCTTTTTTAAAGATAGGATGATTTAAAACATTTTCCAATAACTCTTCTGTATTATGCAATAACTTTTCTATATTTTCCAGTTGCTCCATTTGCTCTTGTTTTATTGAGTACATAAATATATATTCAAGAAGCACGATATGTAATTTCCTGAATTCAGTCTATTTCAATTGGAACTGTGTGCCTCAAAATTTTCAGTTTTGTTCGTCTCCTTCAAATTGTTGGTCTCTTCACTTATCCCATAATTTTTTGTTATCTTAATTTATGAGTGGAAATTTTCATAACTGAAAGTCTCATTTTTATAGATCATTTGAGACTGAAAGCTGGTGTAGCTTTCATCAAGAATTACAGTGTATAAGCTCGTGTGTGTGTGTGTGTGTGTGTGTGTGTGTGTGTGAAATGAACTGTTCTTCCATTTCTCTTCGTGGGCAACCTATTTTATCTCTTCCTTCACTTTCTCCAAATTGTAGGAGTGTTTCTTAAGCTTGTTCTCTGTTTCATTAATCAAAACACAGCTGCTATTTGGCTACTGCAATTTTATTTCAGAGCAGTCTTTGTTGATTCAACTAGAGTCATGTCCAGTGTTATCCTATTGAGAACAGGAAGCAGTTGCTTTCCTAATATTGGTATGATTTTAGAGTAAATAACTTTCAAAGAAAGAATTATATTCTGATGCTGCAAGAATTAATTCTTATTATCTTTCACTGGATCTTTTCTTTTTTTCTTCTTCTTCTTTTTCTTTTCAACAGAGTATTACTGTCACACAAGCTGGAGTGCAGTGGCAAAAGCACAGCTCCCACTGCAGCTTCAACCTCCCAGATGCAAACAATCCTCCCACCTCAGCCTCCCAAGTAGCTGGGACCACCAGCACATGCCACCATGTTCAGCTAATCTTTAAATATTTTTGTAGAGATGGAGTCTCTCCGTGTTGCCCAGGCTAGTCTCAGACTTCTGGGCTCAAGTCATACTCTCGCCTTGGCTTCCTGAAGTGCTGAGGTTACAGATATGAGCCATCATGCTCAGCCTGACTATTTTCATAGACTTCATTTGATTCTTTTCCTCTTGGTTCATTCTCAAGCAAGGAGAATTGTTGGCCCTATAGTGACAAAGAGTCAGGAAGTGAGGTTTGCCATCAGCCCCTTCATGTCTGCCCAAGCATTGTACATTCCTTTTCTCAGGTCAAACAAAGCAGTTCCTGTCTTTTAGAAATAATTGCATCCTCCAAGTTCTTCCAAATCTCTAAGCCAGCACTGTCCAAGAAAGCTTACTGATATGGTAATAGATCATCACAATATTATATCTGCTTTCTCCAATATAGTAGCCATCTGTGGCTATTAAGCACTTGAAATATGGCTAGTGTGACTGAGGACCTGAATTTTAGATTTAATTTTTATTAATTTGAATTTGAATAGCCACATGTAGCTAGTAGCTACCATATCAGAGAACAGAGCTCTCGGCAAGTCACAGCATTCAGATTGAGGAGAAAGTCCCCATTGCAGGACTAATTCTTATTTCAGTTGGAAGGGAGATGTCAGCCAGAAGCTGATGGCCTTCTAAGACCCTGGGTCCACAGAAGCAGAAGGAAGCTTCCAGCAAGACTGAGAGGTCTTTTGGTTTAACTTCCTGCGTAGAAAGTACACGTGCTTCAGGATAGTGACCCAAATGCTCATTGGAGTTGCAGAAAGATACATGGGACTCCAAGAAGTTACCTTGACAGTTACTGATCCTTCATCCTTGACCCACCACTTCATAAATTCTCACCAGCATCTGCCATAGGGTTGTTTCTTGCTTCTCACTGTGGCTACACAAAAGTCTTCTTTTATAAGGTTTAACAGGCACTTTAAGGAATCTCTGGGAAAAGGGTTTCCTTGTACTTTCATTACTTAGCCATCTTCCCAGAATCTTTCTGACTTTATTTTCAAATTTGGAGAAAGAGAAATTATCAGCCAGGCAGATAAAATGATTAGTTTGATCATCTACGAAGTAAGAGCTTGTAAAATGTATTTGTTTGAGCGCTGCAGTTAATCTTGACAGCACCTTGCTATCTGACACTCAATTTGATGTGAAATTCAGAGAGAAAAAAAGAAAAGGAATGGTGCAGTTGTCATCAGCACTTCGAAGAAAAGGTCACTTCTATCCTGTCTGCTGGGACCCTCCCCATCCCAGTCAGATTCTGCAGTCTCTGGTCACTTTACCCTGAAACTCAGCAAAACATCTTCCCACGAGGCTTCACCCTAATCAGATTCTTTTTAAGTGCAAAAGATTAGTTCCATGATTACATCCTCAAAACTCCATCCACTTGGCCGTATGGCCAGGTTTCCAAACAGCCTACAGACTTACTGTCAATGAGTTCTGTGAAACGGGTGGCACACCAGGGTGGCCTTATTTGCTTTCTGCTTTAAGTAGAAAAATTGGATTTAGAAAGCTTTTCCTAATCTGGATCTCTGCAATATATAATAAACTTCTTACATCTGTCACCATCAGCATTCTCCTTGCAGTCTTTACCTTTTATGTTTCAAAGTAAAGACAGAAGTGCTCTTTCTTCCTCTTCCTATTCATGCACTGTCTTGGGACAGCTAGCCTTTAGAATTAGGAACATCGTCCTGGCTGGGGTGATGGGAGACCGGAACAAATTTAGGATTGCCCTCTATACCAGCCACGTTCCATCCTTATTAACTCTAAGGAGCAGCTCTTCATCTGGAAGCTTCTAACTGTTTGGAAACCTTTCAGACAGAAAAATGAAAGTCAAGCCTACCACTCTGAAGATGTTCTTTATTGGGAACATTGATTACATCCTAGAGGCAATGTTTTCAAAGTAGGGACTGAAGTCCACTTGCTCCCGAATCATGTCTTGTGCTAGTTAAAATGGGCATTCCCAGGCCTCACTCCAGGCCCCAGTGAATCAGAATCTCAAGGCCCCATCGCATTTTAACACCTGCCCAGGTGATTTCTATGCTTTGTGAGAAATACTCTGAAAGCAGTAATGTCATTAAAGAGTTCGTTCAATGGTCACTCTTAGAGGCTGGGGAATTAGCAACTTTTTCATCAGCAGATAAATGTTCAGGGCAAAGTAAGGTGTGAAACATCAAGAATGAAAGAGGCAACAGTTTTAAATCTTGTGCCATTGTTTGCTTGCTGTGGGGCCAAAGTCAATTTAGCCTCCTGACTTGGTTTCCTCATTTGCAAAGAAATTAAGGCTTGCGTCACAGGCTTGATGAGGTATGAATAGAAATCACCTGGTATAGTGTGAGCACTTGATAAACATTTTCTATTATGATTTCTCAACAGACGTTATGTTTAAAGAAAGAGGTTTATGTATGAAACAACTTGATTTTATGAAGCAATAATTTGTTTATTCAGCAAAGACATATACATCTGCCAATTAGAGTTCTGATGAGCTTAAGTTCTTCCACTGATGTCATTTCTATCAGTTGCTAAGGATTCTGGTGTCTCAGACTGAACATTGCCATTTGATTTTTGTGAAATTTTCAAGTAGCTCCTATATCCTCATTACTACAAATCTTTGTCAATTCCTACCGATACCTAAAACTCTAGTTGGCAGCTGCAAGATTTTAGGCTCATGATTAGTTAACAGGAGCCAAATGTCTCCATGTCTTATAACCGAGAGAACAATTCAAGAGGGCTGAATTCACAAAGCCACAGTTGCACCACCAGAATTTATCTTGTCCATAATTTGTAAACGGTGTTATAGCTGAATACCTGTGCATGAAAATGGGCAATATTTTCATCTCTTTACTTGTAGTGCCATAGACGCCAGTATGCACAAAATTAACACCAAGACATAGCTGTTTAAAAAATTTCATGTTCAAACAGTTATCACTGATGCTTTTGCACTATTTATTAATAAAATCATATATTGTGTTAAAAAAAAAAAGATCACTCTGGGTTAGGGCTGTCGATTGAACATTGCTCATCCATTTTCCCTGCAGAATTTTCTGGCGACCTGTGGGCTTATTTTGCCCTTCATAAATTTCTTTCTTCATGTTTTACAGGTTAGTTTTGGGAGTAAGATTCACCCGGGGGATGGAAATCGGGGATTTGGCTGCTCTCTCAGCAGAAGTCTGAAGTACAAGAGGGCGTGTCCTGCTCTCAAAATGTTCTCCAGGTGTTCTCAGAGGTGCCTGAGAAGTCTTGGGGGAAGGAGACTAAGATCTGCTTTTCACAGCCCTTTTCAACCACAGCCACTCTACAGGTAATCTGTTTCATGTTTTAGTTTCCGTGTATGAATTTGTTTGAAAAAAGAGAGTCATTGTAAAACAAGGAACAGTAGTCATTGAAAATTATCGATGTGGTCCAACACATTTAAAGTTTGAAGTATGACCAACAAACTGAATTTCCATCAGGCAGCTTAAAGGCCTAAACTAAGAACTCATGGTTGGATTAAGACAATTTCAACAAACGTGTAGCAGGTGCTTATAATGAGACGAGGTAAGAAATAGACCAAGAAACATGATCTACGACCTCAAGGACTGCGAAGTCTAGTGAGGGAGCACAAGGAAGGTATGTAATTAAATACAATACATGCAAATATGCAAAATAAAAGTACTATGGGAACCCAATTGTGGAAAAAAAATAACTGATAATGCTGAGTGCTAACTCTAGGGAAGTCTCTGTGCTTGGTTAGCGGCCTGTCTATCCATCTATCCATTCATCTCCGTGAAATGGCATCATCTCTCACGTGCTAAAGATGAGGAAACCAAGATGTAGCGAGGTTGTGTCTTGCCCAAGTTCACACAATTAGTAGCTGGCAGAGTTGAGATTCCAGAAGAGATAGTCTGACTGCAGGACTCACATCCTTATCCACTAGGAAAATCTGAGAACATTTTACCAGGAAGTAGTTTCGTAACTACACCTAAAATGATAAGAATTTTAAATAAGGGATGTGAGAGGATTGTAGGGAAAACATTCCAGGCAGTGCCCAGTACAGACAAAGTACTGAAAGCCTATTAAAATGATAAAAACACAGTGTGGAGCCACATTTTGAAAAGGCTTTGTAATTGCTGTCTCAAAGAGTGAGACTTTAAATCCCAGTGCACACAGACAAGAACTTAGCTCTTAACTATTAAGCAAAGATGGGTTGGGATACAGCATAAGGATTGGGTTCAGTGGCTGCCTCCTCTGAGTTGTGCAATATCAGGCAAGCTACTTAATCTCTCTGTGCCTCAGTTTTCTCATCTCTAAGATGGGAGCATGATAGCCACCTCACGATGATATTATGAGGATTAAATGGGTCGTATACATAGAGGCATTGAGGGTAGTACCTATCATGTGATAATAAATGGTTGCTAAATATTTAGATTAACTCTCAACCTAATAAGACAAGCTAATTTTTTGAGCACCAAATACTGCATAGGGATTATTTAATCTTTACAAAAACAGCTCTATGAAGCAGGTACTATTATCTCCCTGATTTGCAAAGGCTGAAACTAAGGAGGAATACAGTGTTAATTTTAGTGTCTGATTCCAGAGCTCTTAACTATTACATTGTCCTGTCTCCTTTACAGGACACTGCTTGGGAATTCCAGCAAGTTTTGATGTAGATAGGAGGTTCACTGGAGAGAGAGATATTTGGAACAAATGGGCTTTATAACAACCTTTTCAAATTATACCAAGGAGATGATAACCCAATTATTGGGTCTTATGCCTCTTGAAGTGTCTATAATCTCTTGTATAAGGTCTATGGTCTTGCTTTTTGCATACTCTTAACTCTTTTACCAGCCATTCCATGAACATATTTTATTTTTTACATCTTTGTATGAGGCTGTATAAGTTAGCTTTAACAGTCTACCCCGATATCCAGTGACTTAAGCCCTCATCATTTATTTAGCTCATGATTCTGTAAGTTGGCAGATTGGGCTGGGTTCAGCTCTGTGACTCTTCTTTCAATCCTGACTGCGTTATGTATAAAGTCAGCAGCCAGATATGCTGGAGCTCCTTGGTCTGATGGGGTGTTCATCAGGGATGATTCATTTGGTCTCTCATTTTCTAGGGTGCCAATCTGGGTTTATTCTTGTAGTGGTAGAAGAGTTCCAAGGGCTAGAAGAGAGAGAACAAACCCCAATGTGCTAGTACTTCTAAAGTTTCCCCATGTTTAATGTCTTCTGTTGTCTCAGTGACCAAAGCAATCATATGACCACGCTGAGAGTCAGTGTGGAAGGAGGCTGCTGAAGGAGGTGGATGCAGGCACAGGAAAAACTTGGTTGAAATGCAGGAATAATCTAACCCCTAGGCTTTATAAAGTCAGCCACAGTGGCTCTGCAGAGCAGCGGTATACGTGCAGGTTTGGAAGGATACTGGAGGAAGACATATTTTGTCAAGTTGTGCTGGGTACTCAGCTTACTTGGGAGAAATTAGACACCTTCGTGGTGTGACTGTAGTATCACATGGTACTGGAAGGTAACATGACACATTAGGGACCATACACTCTTAAGTTGTCCCCTTCCCACCCTCCATGTCCAGCCCTTCAATCTAAAGGAGGACTCATCAGAGATAGCATTCTAGTAGCTGGTGAGGGCTGAGCTGTGGAATGCCTGGTTTTACTTTTATCTTTACCTTTTTTGTGTACACAGGCTGACGCTGCCTGAAGGAAAAGCTGATACATCCGTAAGAATGTATGCAGCACTTAAGATACCTCAGTAAAGTCATCTGCAGCTCTCTCAAATCACTGGAGTTCTAAAGGACCACCTAAGTTGATCTTGCTTACCCTTGAAATGAGATTGTGGTGGCATCACCCCACAAACTCACTGGGGTAATACATTTCAGGCTTACATTCAATTTAGTTACCCTGTTAATGGTTTCTGTAGTTTAATTTTTACTCAACTGTATGTTATGTCCCATTTTATTTCATGAAGAAAGAAAATGCTGTAGGGTTTTTGAGGATCTTGGTATCTGGTATCCAGCCGCACACACATAACAATACAACCCATTGCTCAATGCTGGCCATTCTGGGAAACACAATAAAGAGTCTGGTGAAAATAACTTTTGAAAAGTACTTCTTGTCCTCCTATGATTTCAATATAAATGTCAGTATTATAATAAAATCCACCCAAACAGGAAAAATTCCTTAGCTCTTTGTCAATATCTTAAGAAATAATATGGTAATACTTTCATAGCCTGAAACCTGGAGCTCAAAACAAAAATGTAATGGTCAGATTCCATGGGAATGAGATGATGGCGTCTATCCAGGCTCAGCCGTGTTTACTGCTGCTACTGCCATGTGTCATCAAATTCTAGATTTTGATTGGAGTTTTGATGCCACAGACCTTGTGTGGAGAGGCCCCTTTTGCGTAAGCGGTTTCCTTACACTTTCCATAGATACCTTTAATGAGGGTTTGAGGATTTCAGGATTCCGTGCCCTAGGGACATATTGTTGCTGTTAGACCATCAGCTTGGTTATTCCAATAAGCATTTGTATAGCTCCTTCTGTACCAGGTTCTGTAGGAGGTTCTAAAACAGGCATACACACAGCCCTGACCTGTGGAAGCTTCAAATTCAGTAGAATTCAGTGACAGAGGCAGGCCTGTGGGATGAAATAATATCTTTGATAACGATACCAAGAAGTACCTAGAAGTAAAGGAATAAATTTTAGAGTGAGGAGGCAGGAGAACAGAGAGGAGTTGTTTAAGGGGTATTTTGAAACATAAACATTAAGGACATTCGGTCTGACTTGGTGAAAACTGAAGATTAGAAAGCTTGAGTGGATTACTATGTCTGGAAAGACAGTGAACTAGTTTCTTAACTACCTAAATATGCTTGACGAAACAGCTAGACTATCTAAATATACTTAACAAAATGTTGATATATGATAATTTTAAAATAAAAGTTGAGCATACCAGAAAGTAAGGGAAACTGCCCGTGGTTGAGAATGGAAGGGGAGCAGGAGTCCAAAGAGGTAAGTGATGGTCAAAGTTGCCAACTACCAATAAATTTCAGATTCGCCGGGAGCTCTGGCTTTGGTAGCTGTGTCTATGTGTAAGAGAGGCAGATAAAAAGACCTCAGTTGGGAGAGAAGCCAGTGGTGGACTCTTATGGTAAAGCTGGGACCCATGAAGGACAACATTCTCAGAGAAAGGGTGAACTAGAAAAAAATCTCTATGCCACAGAGACAGTTGGCAGAGAACCTTGGCTGATTTAAACTGGCTATTGAAGGGTGGAGAATGTGGCACTGTACTGACTTTAACATAGGCTCAGGGCCTGAATTCACAGCCTTTGCATGGTCTGAATAACCACAAGTTAAGAATTCATATTTAAAGCAGACTCAGCAGGAGTACACACAGATTTCTAAAGGAACTCACATTCAGTCCATTCAGAAAGAATTTTCATACACTGAGCTGTAATGAGCATGGACTCAGAAATGACAAAACATACAAGAAAATAAAGCATCATGAGTGAGAGTCAGCAGAGACAGCCAGTAACAACAAATAATGACCTCGAGTGTTTAACATGTTTAGTACATTTAAAGAAATAAAATAGGAAAGTAAAAATATGACTAAGGAGTAAAAGGCTATCAAAAATGACCTGTCATACCTGAAGAAGTGCTAAATAGAATGTCTAGAAATAAAAAATAATAATTCAAATACAAAATTCCATGAAATAGTAGCCCTAAAACAATGCAAAAATTCATCAACAGCAGAAGGGGTGAGTAAATTGTGATATATTCATATAATAGAATGTTACAGCACAACGAAAAGAGAAAAATACTGCTAATGTAACAACATGGACAAACATCAAAGTCAAAATATAAAGCCAAAGAAGCCAGATGCAAAGCATATATACTGTATGAGTCCATGTATAGAAAGTTCAAAAACAAGCAAACTAATCTATGTTGATTGTGGTCAGAATAGAGGTGACTTCATGTGGTAGCCACAAGTGAGAAGTGGCTAGAGGGAGGGCCTCTGGGGTACTGGAGATGTTCCATATCTTGATATAGCTAGTGGCTACCTGAGTGTATAACACCTGTAGTGTCATCAGGCTGTCCATTTAAAGGTTTGTGCTTGTATATTATGTGAGTTGTATCTCAACACAAAAGCATAAAAACTTAAATGGCCCTATCTTCCAGTTCCTTTGACCCTCAAGACCAGATGAGACACAGCCAGAGAGAAAATTAGTGAACTGAAACTGAGGAAAATACACAAAATTCAGCACAGAGAGGAAGAGACATGAAAATGACAGAGACATTAAAAGACAGATGAGGCAAGAGTGAGGTCTAAGCAGAGCTCTAAAAGATAAATAGAATAAACAACTTCTAAGACAGACTCATGATATCTAATAAACTCCACACAGGATAAATAAAAGCAATCTATGCCAAAATACATCACAGTAAAACTACAGGCCAAAGAACCTAGAAAATGCCCAGGTGGAAATAGAGATTGCTACATAGGACTGTCAGACCAAGGAAGTCTTCTCAACAGTAATGTTGCAAGCCAGTAGAGTATAATGACATCACCAAGGCCTTTGAAAGAAGGTAACTCTCAACCTAGAATGATAAAGCAAATGAGGGCAAAACAATAATAATTTAAAAATCAGGCAAACAAAGCAAAACTAAAAAATACAGATTTTTAATACCAACAGACCCTCCTTTCGGGAATTGCTAAAAATGTACTCTTAGAAGAAAACAAAAATGATTACAGGACTGAGAGACAAGAAGGAATGAGGAGCAAAGGAATACTAAATAGCAAGGTGTATATACAACGTGAGAAGTATTTGGTTCTCTCTCTACACACACACACACACACACACACACACACACACACACACACACAGTAAAAAACTAGATTGTTGTGCAGGGCAGGCAGGAGACCTATCCTAAAGCAGGGCATACTGACTGCAGTTATTTGAATTGAAACAGAATCCCCTCCATATAAGTCTGACTATTTTACTTCATGAGTTGGGAGTTTTGTTACATTCCATGGAATTTCTGGAATTGCCACTGGACATTGACCTCGTTAGAGGAATTAGTTCTGCCCTATCTAACAATTTCCAATGTTCCCCTTCTTGGTAATTGTTGAAAATAGCAAGCCCATAATAAGATAAAAACAGATTTTATTCTTATAATGCAAGTAAAGCCTAGAGATTAATTAAACAGATTTTATTCATTTACATAATTAGAAAATTATTTGCAACATCAGTCCTAACAAACTTGGATTTATATGACAAATAGGATGATTGGTTCCGGGATGAGTATGTGTCCTTTGTAAGTACTTTTGATATTGATGGAGGGCATGGCCTCTTAAAGAGCAAATGATACAAATGCTTGCCCTTAGAGTGCCCGGTGCTGTATAAACATTCAGTATGACTTTCAATCACGGCGAGGTAAGTACAGCACCCTGCAGTGGTGAAGAGGGTGGCTGCTGGCTGCCTCCGCTGATAATTCGAGAATCCATTTTCTTAGCATTCTGCTATCATTGTTGTAATGACAGACTGGTGGTTTTAAACCTTGACCTCAATTTTCTAGTTCTTCCACGACCCCACCGATCCCTTCCATCTTAAACATTCCTTTAGTGGCCTTTAATTCCTTAGTGAATATTTTAACCTAAATAAAATTTTCATCTTTTCCACCTTCAAGAGACAGCTCAGAGCTCACCTTCTCTGTAAATTCTGCCCTGAATTCCCTGGCAGGATTAACCATACTTCCTGCATGCTCCCCTGCCACTCATAGCTCTCTATGGCAATTATTTGTAACTAGACAGAGAACACAGGAAAGGCAGAGACTCTGCGAATTTCTCATGTCGCCATGCCCAGTAATCAGTCCAATAAATTTGTGCTACACTGAAATGGAATTATTGCCATTTGAACAGAAACACGATTAATATGACATTGCATCCATAGGCTTATGGTAAAGACGGCCTCAGTGAAGCAATGTTTCTAAGGGCTTACGAATGTCTTCAAGAGCAGTTCCAATGATATTGTCTTGTGACATCTGCCCTCATTAGGTAGTTGGAGCAACTATTCACACCGTCATCTGATAGATAAGAAGCCCAGGAGGAGAAAGCTTAGTGGCTCACACGAGGCTCAGCCGTTTATGCAGGGGGTAAGTCAATAGATAGCGTGGTAGATGAGAAATAAGAAGTAAGGTTTCTACTCCTCAGAGAAATGACTTCATTAATTTTCTCTCCATTTACATCCAACTCCAGCTTCTCCAATTCTTTTCTTTGTGGGATCAGAGGAGCAGCCTTTTGATAGAAGGGAGACATACCACTGAGATGCTGAATATGAACTGACCCTCACATGGGGACCATTTTCCTGCAGAAGCGGCAACAGTCATAATGCTCGCTTGAACTTGGTGCTTTTCTTCTCTTCAGCATAAAGTCTGAAGTTACCCGCTGATGCCTTCGGCTCTGTAGCGGGCAGATGAACAGAGGAGAGGCTGGGGACTGCGAAGTGTGTTATTGTGGAGAAATTCTTGGGGCTCTCAGGGCCGTGAATTGATTTGGTGAATAAGCCAACCTGGGGCAGTTCAACGGGCAGGGTGATAAGGAGGAAGCTGTGCCATTGTTTCTACAGAAGGAATGGCTGGAGATCTCTCAGGGGCTGCGTTGTGTTCAAGCCACTTGTCAGAAAGGCTCACAAGAGGACTACGCCAAACCTTTAGACTTAAACAAAAAACCTACTTCTTAGGGACCCCAGGAATGTCAAGAAATTTAGTTTCATAGACGATTGGAAGCGTTGATAAAAATGAATAGCTCTTTGACTTTGGGGTGTCGGCTTTCTTAGGTCTGTGATGCAACCCAGGTCTGTGGCAGTCTCTGTCATGGAATAATGTCGTGTTTTCTCTTGTGCAATGAAAGAGTACTCATGAGAATTTAGGAGCCTTGAAGTGAGAGCTCTTCTTCCATGTATTTCTTTTGGCACCTTACAGGATAGATTTCCAGAGCACAGGCCTCCCTGGCCTCACCCTGGTGCCATTTTGAACTTGCAAGAGGGTGGGAAGAGAGACCAGAACAAAACAGTGTGGCATGTTCGGAAAAATGCAGTCGTTCTTTCTGGGGTATGGAGGATGTGGGGAGCAGTAAGCAATGAGGCAGGAGAGATGATCAGGGACCGGGTTGTGGGGATCTGATGGGCCAGGCCAGGAAGTATGGGGACCGCCCCAGGTGTAGGCTGGATTTGAGGGGGTACTGGAATTCAAATCATGCTATCCAAAGCTATATGGCATACTTGGGTTTGATTTGGAGTTCACAGGTATCAGAGGGTCTGAGCTGAGGGCAGTGTATGCCCACAGGAATTTCCTGGTGATAGTCACATTCGAGGCCATGTGTTAGGTGGCCTCTCCTGGTGATCAGGACCCTAAGCTGTTGCTACAGAAACAGGACTCAGGGTTTAGTCCTCTGCAGGAGAGGCCTGGCCAAGACAAGGCCCGATGCCAGGGTCCTGGGAAAATGGGCTGGGGTTCATGGAAAGAACAGCTCAGCTGCTGTGTACACTTGGTCAATCAGAGCAGGGGAAGCTGATGTAAAAAAAAATAGGGTACAGGCAGCAGAATAATTCCAGATCCCACCAGCCAGTGGAGGGGAGACATCTAAAATGCTCTTTTTCCTGCTCAGGCTAACACACACATTTAGTGTAACAGAACTGCACCCGGAGAGGCAGGGACTGGAGAAGGTAGAGACCAATGCAGAGATTTCAAAGCAAAGAGTAGCTCAAGTTTGAGCGAAGGAGGCCTCTCACGCTCCTTGAATACGCATAACTTTCTTTGTGACCTTCACAGGAGTCCTCTGCCTGGAACACTCCCCCTGCTCTGACTTCAGCCATGAGCTGTCGGCAGGCCAGTCCACAGGCTGAGAACCCGGTGTGAATGTGGGGAGCCTGCTGCCCAGGCCGACCTGAGCCTGGAGCTTTCCCTCCAGAGGTCTGCTTGATCTGAGTGAAAGCTGGGACAGGCTGTCCTCTCAGAAATATTTCCTCACTGCCTCAAAATAACCCTCTGGATAGGACAGGCCTGATTGTGAAAGGAAATTCCAGCTCTTCAGGGGACCAGTCCAGACCCCATCCTCCTAACTAAATAATCACTTTGTGAGACTTCCAAGAGCAGTATTTTCAGAATAGTTTACGAGAAATCTTCTGATAATGTAATCTGCTCGGTTTGCAGAAAGATTCTTTTTTTTCGTCTACCCAACACACAACACACACACACACACACACACACACACACACACACACACACACACATACATCGTGGGACATTTACTGCTAATTTCAAAGAGCTGCTGATGGGTTTTTCTTCTCCTAGTTATCTGGAATGCTGAATGATTTTAAATTGAATTGTTCCTGCAGTACTGTGAAGAAATGATTTAAATAAAACTCTCCTGCTCCCTGAGACTGTGCTCTGGGCCCTCAGTGCGAGCTTGGAGTCCTTTCCCAAATCCAGGGCCACCTCCCTGATCCTGAAATGCTTGACCTGATGTGTGGCACATGTTGAGGAGTCCCCAGGACACAAGTGACATCTGCGTGTTGATTTCCCTTTGCTCTAACACCAGACAGTGTGGGGTGGCATTGCAGAGGCTGGGGTGTGAGCTGCAGACAGCCACAGAGGTCCCTGAGAAGCCGGGTCCCTGCTGGCAGACAGGGCCCAGGGCTTTCTCTCTTGGTAACTCCAGGACTAGTAAGTGCCTTTCCTGTAGTTGCTTTGGAAAGTGGGATGCATCAACCTGCAGAATGAGGGGTAGGACTGTCTTGTCTCAGGAGTCTGGTGGGAGTCAAACTGCAGGAACTCAGCTGAAATGAGGCTGCTGCGGGGTGCGGCAAACGGAAGAACAGGGACCAAAGAAATGTCAGAGACCTGGTGTTGGATTAAGTGAACCCAGCGTCCGGATTAGGTGAACTTGTTGGAAGGGCTGGCTGCTTTTCCATCTCTGTCTCCTGGAGCTTTTTCATCTCCTTAAATTCGAGTAAAAGCTGCAGCCCTGAGGACTGGCAGTGGGCCTCAGGGGAACAGGCCTCTGGAGGGGCTTCACACCAGTTCCCCTCACCCCTCTTTCCTGCTGAGACCCCATCTTCTCATCCCCTCCAGATACAGTTTTCTAAGAAAGCCAGAGGAGGAAAGTAGCATGAAAAAGAATTGTAAGTATTCTTCTGGTTTCTGTATGATCCATAAAAACCTTTCAAAAGAATTGATTTTCTTCTTTCCAGATAGGTAAACCAAAGCTTAGAGATAAGTCACCTAATTTGGGACACTTTTAACAGTAAAAAGGAGTGCTAAAAATGCTGATATTTATTATCCAAAAACAAAATCGATTTTACTGTATTTTTGAACTTACAAATTAATTTTACTCAAAAACTCTTCTTAAGAATAAAATTCTTTCTTAAAAAATCAACAGACATAAACTAGGACTGGCAAGTGGCATTCTGCGCTTGCCGTAATGTGAGTGACTTTTCCAGGATCACACAGCTAGTAAGTGACAAAGCCAGGCTTCAAAGCCAACCTCATTCCATGATTTCATGCTGCTTCCTTTGGAAGCAAAAAATTGTTGGAAGTCTCCTAAGTGTTCCAGAAGTTTCCTTCCAGGGTCAAGCGTACCCCTCTTTCCACGCTGGAGGTGGACTTGTCTGCCGGGCCATTTCCTTCCCACCTAAGCTCCTCCCAGATGGCTCCCCGTTGCTGCGTTTGGGCCCAGGCTCGCTGCTCCCTAGGAAGCGGCATTGGAGGTGGGTGTGGCCTTGCCTCGAGGCTCTCCTCCCCACTGGTGCTTCCTGACAGCTGTGGACACTTGGCCTGATTGCAGACCTCCTGCTACCCTGACTTCCAGCATGTGGGTGTTACTGGCTGTCTCCATCTCGGGTCCTCTGTGTTTCTTGATCCTTCCCTACTCCCTTGGGTTTCGGCTGCTGCTTCTGCCTTGACTACCCACCCTCAAGCATGACCCTCAGTCCCTGGGTATGGCTCCCTCCCTGCATAGCTTTGCTCACCCTTCCCTAACTCAGTCCAGAAATTCCTTTCTGGCTGTGGTGCCTCCACCCCGCCTCCACGCCCCTATTCACAATTTGACAGTCTTCGAGATTTAATCAACTAGTTCATTGAGCAATCCAGGTGTATACCCACCTGATTTGAAGTGATTTAGTTTAATGAAGATAATCATGTGGTCCAGGTTTTCTGGGGCAGCCCTAATTTCAACTATTCTATCTCTTTGTCCTCACAAAAACTATCAGAGTACTAAAAATCCTGGTATTTTGGCACAGAAACACCACCTTCTAGATTGCTCATGGTACCCAGAAAACAAAAAAGAGGCATAAATCCCTCATCAGGCAATATGTCCTACCTTTGGCTCAGGACATACAGGTCTCTGTTAAACCATTATTTTTTTCAGTTTAAGTGAGCCTAAGAAGGAACAGCTTTTTTGTTTATTTTCTTGAATTGTAATTTTTCTCTCTCCAGTCCCTGAGTTTACTAAAGATACATCATAGTAGGACAAATTTATTTACAAAATAAGTTTTAGTCTTATTATGCTGGCCTGGTTATTTGTATAAAGTGTAGCAACAATAATTATTTGCCATATGGGCCCCTTTTTTAGAGGCAAACATATCAAGGACAGATGTTCTAAAAAACTCTAAGCATTATCAGAGACTCTGACTCTCAGCTGCCCTTAGATTCTAGTCTTGCCTGTTGTTTCTGAGTTTTTATTATTTTCTGCAATTTGGACTAAATCCTGAATTCTTTCTGGAAGACAAATTCCTAAACTAATGCTTTCAAAATTTTCTTCCATTTTTCTGATTTGGACTCAATGAAATTAATACTACATTATTCCTTGTAATACAGGCAAGAAAAACATATCAGATTGTTGCTGCCTTCCTCCTCTGTAACTAAAGATGCTTTGAATCTAACATCTGGATAAATTATGCCCGATGTTAAAAGGAAAAAAAAGGAATTAACCCTGCAATGTCTAAATATCTTTTAATATATTCAGAAGTTTTCTTAAAATTTTTTGCTTTATACATTAAATCGAGCATTCTTAACTTGGATTCATAAATCACTCAGATGGGGATATGAGTCCAATGCACATGCCTTAGATGTCCAGAAATTGCCTGAAATTAGAAGATTTTTTTGCTCATATGCATAGGTACATTGTTTGAAGGAGGGGAAGGTTGTTATAAGCCGCATAGCGGGTTTTGGTCTCTGTGAACTGCATGAATCACACCCAGAAAAAAAAAAAAACCTCCCTGGCCAGCAGAATTCACATTCGCTTGGACCCCCTAGGGTTCTGTGACCTGCCTGAGGCACACGGCTGTGCTGCTTCATCAGCAAGACTTTGATTTTGCGTGGTCCCCTTGCTCTTGGGAGCTGTAGCTTCTCTGGGATGCCTCCTTCCCTCTCTGGCCTGCAAAGTCCTTGAAACCCACTGTGGCTGCTCCTGTAAATCCTGCCTTATCTATGGATGGCTGACCTGACTTTCACAATTACACAAATGGAGCAAACAGTGTGCGTGCCAGGCAACCCAAGCTATAGGCATTTCAGCAAACAGTCACTTGACACCTATTAGTGCCGGGCACTGTGCTAGGACCTAGGTGTAGGGAGGTGATATAAGATAAAAAGTGATGACAAGTCTGGGCACGGTGGCTCACACCTGTAGTCCTAGCACTTTGGGAGGTTGAGGCAGATGGATCACCTGAGGGCAGGAGTTCGAGTACAGCCTGGCCAACATGGTGAAACCCTGTCTCTACTAAAAATACAAAAATTAGCTGGGCATGGTGGTGCATTCCTGTAGTCCCAACTACTAGGGATGCCGAGGCAGGAGAATTGCTTGAACCCGGGAGGCGGAGGTTGCAGTGAGCCGAGATCACGCCACTGCACTCCAGCCTGGTGACAGAGCTAGACTCCATTAAAAAAAAATGATGACAAGCAGCTCTTGTCTTTCAGAGGACTCAGACTAATGAGCAACTTATTATAAGTAATAAAAAGGCAATGACATAGAATAGTGCCCCCATCTTGTCAGAGCTGTACAGTGACGCTAACGTTATAGAAGGGTGAGCCTGCCTTGTGTTCCTCGGTGTCTTCATTTACTCATCCAATAAATATTGATGGCGTGTCTATCCCATGTCAGGCACTGCACTAGGTCCTGGGGATCGATGGCTGAGCAATCACAGACAGAGTTCCTGCCTAGGGTGGAGACAGACATTAATTAAGTCAAACTATGTAAAATTATGACCAAGATGTAGGCCATAGGGTTGGGAGACATGGCGCTATAGCAAATATAGAGACGATTACAGGGGATACTGGGTCTTGTCATAGAGATCTTGGAAGCTTCCCTGAGGAAATGATTCTGAACTGAGATCTTAAGGAATGATGAATGGGAGTTAATTAGATGAAGAGGGCAAGGAAAGAAGGGAACTCCAGGCATAAGGCACAGCATGTATAGAGACCCAGTGGTAAGGGGTAACCCTGTGCCTGTTAGGAAATGAGAGAAAAACCACAGAGGCCGGAATCTACAGAGTCAGGAGCGCTGCATAGGATGAGGCGGCAGCTAGACTGTGAAAGGTCAGTTTGGTGTATATCTTGCTATTCAGTGGCAGGCCTTCAGGATATCTTTTAAGGTGAGGTCTTGCTCTGCCACCCAGTCCGGAGTTCAGTGGCATGATCGTAGCTCACGTTATTGTACACTGGGGTTGGTCATGTTGATTCCTATGGGAACAGAAGAATTTCAACATCTTAATCCCCACAAAGCACTGGGATGTAGACCTTCTCCTGCTCTGCCGTTGGTCATGGATGAGGCTGCACAATTCGGGGAGTCTCCGAAGCAAGCAAATGAAAGCTAAATTTATTATGCATTTGGAAAAGTGAGAGCTGCATTGAATTCTCAAGTTTGTGATTTCTTCGTCTCTAAAACCCAGTAGGTAACTGAAACAGTTCTAAACTTTCAAATTCCCACCTCATGGAGAATCTTAAACACCTTCCAGGGATGGCATTTGTATGGCATGGAGAATGTGCCTGAATGGTACCAAACGGTTGAACCTCTGCGGAAGAAAACAACTATTCTGTGAAGGAAACAGTAGGACCAGTTTGTTAAACATAAATTGTAGCTTGGAATACTTAAAAAAGCCACGGAAATAAAGCAAAAATACATGTCGAGTGTCTCTTCCTAGGACACATTCTGAAGGTGAAGGTATGCAGAAGAGGAACCAAGCATTGTTTTTGAGATTCTTGAGATATTTTCTGTATACGTAATAGCAATTTTTTTAAAAAATGTGTTTTGTTTGAGCACTGAGGAAGATGTTCTTCCCTTAAAGTGTCTGAAGGAAGGGAAAACATGGAAATGGGAAATAGATTTTATTGAGTATCTGATCTGTATAGGACATCTCACATATGGCATTTTACTCCTACGACAACCCTGCAAAGCAAGCTTTACTGTACCTATTTTATGGCTGAGGTGAAGGCAGGCAATTCATAAATGGCAGGACCAAAATTTGGATTTAGGTTGGACTGTCTGCACGTCCATGTTGTTGCATCATTCCAATTTTACAGATGAGAAACTGGAAACCATATTGCCTCTGGGGAATAATGAGGTGAAACCCAAATAATCATAATAATGCTAACTAATGTTTATTGAGCATGGTGTTCAACTCTGCACAGATTTTTATCTCATTTAACTGCCATAACCACCCTCTCAGGTAGGTGCTTGTGTAATTCCCACTGTTTAGAAGAGGAAACCAAGGCAAGCAGCTGAAATAATGTGAGCATGCTCACACAGCCAGTACATGCCAAATCTGTGATTCAAAGTTGGACATTCTGACTCTGAAACCTGTGACCACAGCTCCATTGCCACACAGTCTAGCTCTCAGCAACCCATCCAGATAAGCTCTTTAAAAGAGCTCTCTCTGCTCCCACTGAGATGATGCTTCTGTGTGTCACTAACACAGCTCCTGGGTCTAGTGTTTCCTTTTATATCCATTTTGTCCTGCATGTAAAGATACTGCTTACGTATCTCTTATCAGGCTGTGGGAAATGCCATCCCTGTGTTCCCCTTGACCAGCTCCTAATTCGGAAAGCTTTGTTCTAAGTATCCTGTAAGAATTCAAGTAAGCTTAATTTACAGGGCCATAAGCCATAAAACACAGTTTCTTTTTGGATAGGTTTCATTTACTGACTTGCAGGATAGATGACTCATAAATAAATTGCTCCTTTTCCTTGTCGATTTCTGTCCCTATCTTTGGGAATGCATGGTTGCCTTAAATATCTGCAAAGAAAAGAAATTGGATTCTGTGTTAGTGACATTGCTGGTTCTCTCTCTCTCTCACACATTCTGAATATTTTACCCTTTTTGCCAGCATGGAAATCTTTATAGTCCTAATAGAATTATTTCTTGTATGGTGCTTTATGCAAAATGACATTATTAATATTAAAATGATAAATATTGTGACTCCTGAACTGATGTGTTTTGATCACACTTTAACTGTGGCAAAACACTTTTTAAAGATCGTTTCCAATGTTGTTATAACCTTCTATTCACATGCCTACACAGATATGGGTCATATGGGCTGACATTTAAAAAGATGAAACCTAACTAATTCTCCCGCAATAGTCTTCGATATAAATTACAAGGGAACAACAATTTTTTTTTTTGCCTCTGATGAATGTAGGGTAGGTACGTTTCAAAAGAAATGTTAATCTTTCCTTTTCAAGAGGGAAGTCTTAAAATGGATTTTTGGACATTGGCTCACAAAGCTGAATTTTCATGTTAACCTGGCCTTAACCATGCCAGAGTCTCCCTCGGTCCTCAGGAGACAGAGCCATGCATAGTGCTTGCTGCACCATCACCGTCTGATGAAATAAAATGAGCTTAGGGCCAGAGATCAGGAGGCACAACTGCTGACACCAGCTTAGTTACTAACAGAGGCGCTGAATGACTGGGGCAGCTTCCTTCCCCCAGAGCCTCCGTTTCCCCATCCGCACAAGGAAGGACTGGATTTAGGTGATTACTGAAGACTCTCTGGCACTAACATTTCACGATTCTATGGTTCGTGATAATGGCCATGGGTGAAGTCCACAGAGGCCTCCTTCTTAAATGCTTAATGTAGAATTAATTAATACTTTATCACTTTTTCAATTACTAGCCTCTCTAGTTTTTCTTTGGAAGGAGCAAGAAAAAAATGAAGCACAAGAAATGACAGATCTTATTACACCTGAAAATATTAATAATATAATAAAAAATATTCCTTATACTGTGTGTTGGTGAAAACCATAGGTATCTGTACAGAGCTGGGTCCTTTGGTATTTCTAACTTTAACTTGCAAGGAAAGTATTAATTGTCCCATTTTACAACGAAGAAAGTGAATTTCAGAGATGTAAACTCAGTTGCCCAAACTCATAATGCCAGTAGAGAGAAAAACCCTGGTGTACAGAACTGCACACTTGAGCTTGGCTGCTGTCTCCATAGCCAGCCTATGCTAACATCTGTGGGAATTAGGGCACGAGAGCAAATGGATGCCATTTATCTAAATATTTCCAAGTCGTGCTTCATGTTTTCGCCATTGGGGCCTTCTCTACGAGGTGCACATATGTGCCATTGTCATACTCTACTCCTCAGAGTCCAGGTGGGTGGCTGCATTCCCTGCCCTCTGATCTGGCTCACGTGAGTTTCGTGAGCTCTCCTTCCTTGGCCTTTTGTGAGCTGGAAGACGGGGCACTTCGTAGCTTCATGTAATCACAGCTTCTGACTAATGGCCAGCATGTCTTTAGCTCTCGTGTTAGTTTCCTGTGGCTGCCGTAACAAATGACCATCAGCTGGGTGACTTAAAACAATAGGAATTTGTTGTCTCTCAGTTGTGGAGTCCAGAAGTCCAAAGCCAAGCAATCAGAAGGGCTTCCTCTAAGCTCTCGGGGAGAATCCTTCTTTGCCTCTTCCAGCTTCTGGTAGCTCCAGGAGTTGCTTGGCCTGGGGATGCATGTCTCTAGTCTGTGCCTCTGTCTCCATGTGGCCTTCTCCCTGTACATCTGAGTAGCAAATCTCCCTCTGCCTTTCTTTCATAAGGATACCTGTCATTGGATTTAGAGCCTAAGTCTAAGGGTATCTCATCTCAGGATCCTAAACAAAATGTCCAGGAAAGACTCTTTTTCCAGATAATTTCGGATTTATAGGTTATAGACGTATCTCTTGGGGACCACCATTTAACCCATTACAGTCCTGGATGCTACCAGCTGGGCTCAGTCAGGACTAGGGAGATGATTGGATATGTGCAGGCATAGATGAGGCCAAAAGAAACATTGGAAAGAGAAGGAGCAGCAGATAAGCTTGGGAAAGGAAGGGAATATTTCTTGGGGACAGCTGCAGCAATTGGCACACCAAGGCCCAGGGCTGTGGCATGAAAGCCCAAATACATTTCAACAGTTTCTACTGTGAGGTCCGACGGGAGAAGTCGAGACATTTGAGCCTACGCTGTGGCCCATGGTTTACAGATTGGCAACAGAAATAGCAAAGAAGAAAGAAACCTTTTGTGATAGTAACTCAGGCGCTTCCAGGATACAAACCATGCTGGGACCTTGGTAACATCACAATGGTGAAGGCTGGCAAGAAGCCGTGATGTAGTGAGATGGTGGCTGAAGAAATGGTTTTAAATCCAAAATACAGCTCAGCAAAGGATAGAGCAATAAACGCTAAGCAAGGCAGGCCAAGTATTAGGTTAATCATTGATATATAATATCATTAGTAATATTAAAAGGTACCATTGATCAGGTGTTTACTGTGTATCAGCAGGTTCTGTGCTAAACATTTTTACTTCCATCAATTTATTTAATGCTCACAACAGCCTATGAGGTAGGCACTATTTTTGAAGAAGAATTTGAGACTTGGAAAGGTTTAAGAACCTGCCTAAATCCCACAGCTACTAGGGGGCAGGGCTAATATTCAAAATTTGGATTACATGAGTTTAGTGTTTCTTTGTTTAGTCCTTGACTGAGCAAATGGGTGGATGTCTGCCCATATCTGGCAGGGGCCAGCCAGTGCCTAGGAGCACAAGGGGATGCTGAGTCAGTCCCTGGGAGAAGAGAAAACAAAAACTAGGGCCTCCATCAAGCACGTTGGAGTTCACAGAGGAGCCTCAAGCTGGGGACTAGTTAAGGAAGCCAGCCAGACCGGTGGGCAGGGACTCAGGCAGGAGGCTCGTCCTGCAGACTCCGCTATGGGCTTGCACTGGAGATGGCAGGGGCTGAGGGTAGGGGCTTTCAGGCCCCAGGGCTTGCTCTTTGTTCATGGAATAGTGGTGAAAGCAAGGCAGGCATTCTTGCAAAGGAAGCAGCTCGATGATTGGGTGTAAGGAGCCTGTCTCTCTAGTAGGAACTTCCTGAAGCAGGGTATGGGCTATTTTGGTTCTTCCTGCTTCCAATTAAGATCAGCTCAGGAGCAGATTGGAGGCAAGGGAATGGGCTAGGGGGATGGGCCTCAGTGCCCCCAGCCCTAGAAGTAGAGAGGAAGCCAGGTGGCAGCTGACAGGCACAAGTCTATGTGCATGTGTGTGTCCATCAAGAGATGGAGGGAGACGGGGGACTTGACTCATTTTTTTTTGATAACCCAGTTACAGGCAGGGTACTCTGATTGCAGTTTCTCTTAAATTTGCCTCTGGCTTCCACATCCTATCATCTCAGAGTCTTTCTCTTTCCTGTGTAAAAAGTTAATGCATGTACAAGTTCAGAGAATTTCTCAAAAAGAACTTATTAGCACGTTAGTTGTATAAATAAGTATTTTAATTTTTGTGGTGCACATTAAAGTTGTTGGATGGGAGACTGTCAGAATTCTTAATCGTCATGAAATATGCTCTTAATAATCAGTCTTATTAAATCTAAATGAAATGCCTGTATGAGGCCCTAGTTTAGTATTTTCTGAACTCACTGCAGCTTTTTTATCTCAAACAGCAACCAGAGTCATTCTAAATCATCATCAAATTAACTATTTATGTCCCCTTTCAGAAACGTTCCCCTTCTCCCCATGTTCTGCCTCTCCACCAATCTCTCCACAAATCTCATGTGTTATGAAGAAATAATCAGCTCTTGCAGCTCAGCGGCGGGCACCCTTTGTGCGCTGGAAGGGAGGTCCAGTCACAGGGAGAGTGATCCCCTGAAGCTCCAGAAGTACGGGGGTAGCATCTCCTCAGAGGAGGCTATTCCTGAATGAGAAGTCCTCGGCATCAGGGAGCAGAGAGTATGCTCACTGGAGCGCAGCCTCTGCAGAGAGACATCTGATTGCTCCCTTAGTCAGCTTCTCTTGGCGCAAGGCCAGTGACAAGGTAATGCCTCATCTCCATTCCCTTCAGATGTGATTTGGTGGAAAGTAGCCGACCAGCTTTTCAAGACTTTATCTGTCTTGCCTTTTGGAAGCCTGGTGGAAAATTTCCAGTGCAGAGATCTGCGTTGGCCAAAACCATGGTGGCAGATACAATGCAATGTCATTTCAAAGTCTAGAGAAGATCAGGAAAGAGTTCCACCCACAATCTTCTAAGAAGTAGGGAGGAAGAAAACTCAGAGGTGGCATCTTCTAAGTATGGACAAATGCCCCCTCCTCTTACTGTGGGACAATAAGTTGGACTTTTACTAGAAGAAAAGGAAAGAGAGAATGAAGCAGTGTGCTATGAGAGCATATAGGGTACAGGTTTTTTATCCTAAGATGACTGTCATCTCGCACTAGCCCCTGCAGGAGTCTGGTACCATCCTGGGAGCCGCGCGCTGTGGGTAGGGAAATGGAAGGGATCTGCCCAGCTTCATTCAGCCTTTCTGCCCTCACTTCCTTCCATTCATCCAACAGCCTAGGCAGGGAGCCTCCCTTTCTTCAGTCCTTCTGCCTTCTGTTTTACTCCTTTTTTTTCCAGGGGTGGAGCTGAAGCTAGACTTTTGGTCAGGGCTGTCACTTTCAGGTCCATTAGTGGCAAATGGTGTAGGGGGCAGCTAGGTATAAAAAATGCTTTACATTTTTCTATGGAAACGTCATTTAGCAATAAGTACAATGGACACCAAAGCTCGCCTACTTGAAAAAGGGGTATTCTCCTAGGAGTAGGCAGAGGGAGGGAGTTAGAGAAAGTCTGAATACCACCATCCCTGCTCCATCCCACATGGGTAACTTAATTAAGGCCAGGAGTAGTGAAGCCACTTTTCCAAAGAGGCACAGCTATTAGTACAGAATCTAAATCATTTGGCATAGCTCTTGGTTCTGAACATAGTGTCTCTATGAACTTACGGGAAACGATTTCCTTTTCCTCCTCCTCCGTCCAGCCTTTCCTAACAGCTCCTCAATACACCTGGGTTCTCTTTTGGCATCTGAGCCGTAAAGGGCATCTTGGGGTTTGGAAGGAGTCTCCACTGTGATGACCAATCTGGGTTTGAATCCCACCATCTGCCACTCGCTAACGAGTGACCTTGGTCAAATGAGATAACGTTTCCGGGTCTCAGCTTTCTCGTCTTTAAAATGGAGGTAATAACATCTCCCTCATAACATTAAATGAGAAAATGCAGGTGAAATTCCTGACGCATGGTAGGTGCTCAGTAAATGTTACTTCTTTCTTTCCTTCCACAACGAACGTAATCCATTTGTGAACAGGATTCTGGACTGTGTTTGGCATCGTTTACATGCTGCCATTACACAAACAAAGATGTTTGAGCCTGGAGTTGGCACTACTTTTTTTTTGTAAACTGAAGTTGTCATTAAACTGAAATTAACACAGTACGTCAAGTTCAGCTATTTTTACATCAGGGAGAAAAAATGCATGTCACTTAAGGACATACATACCCCCCCTCCCCCCACCCATTCACAAGGAGCTGGGAAGGAACATTTCTGAACACATTTCTGAACGAGGCAAACCAGGGGCTTTTCACAAGTCCATCTGTGCCCTGTGAATGTGATGGTTTCTATTCTCTGAGGTGGGACCATGCAGGTGGCCAGCTGCCAGAATGTACCTGAATCCTGTTTCATCGCAGTCTCACATCTGGGATCCTCCTACCTGAGCAACCTCATAGACGAAGTTTCTTCTCATCATTCATTCTTTCATCAAACGTTTACAAATATCTGCTTTAATCCTGAGCCCAGGAGACACAACAGTGATCATAGAGAGCTGAATAACCAAAATGTTTACAAAGTAATGTTGCACTTCAGTGATACAAAATTACATCAAAATAGGTAAAATGACCAAGCAACTAGCCAAAACAATTGCAGGTCAGCAAATCCGGAAATGAGAGAACTCGGTTGTGCTGCAATCACCTGTGCAGCGATGGAAAAATAACTGGATTGCAACATGGGGTAGCTAGGTTTCAATCCTAACTTTTGGTTCTGGATAAGTACTTTGTTTGAGCCCCAGTTTCCTCCTGTGTAAAACTGGAACTATAAATACTTTCCTTATGGTTTTTTCATTAAGAAGATTAAAGTCAGTAAGGGTCTTGGAAACACCTAGTATGGGACCTGATCCCTAAGAAGCGCTCGGTGAACGGAGGCTCAAACTGAATCTGGAGAGGCTGCGGAGAGGGTCAGAAGCTTCAAACAAATCTCACATCAGGTAAGGTTCAGGCAGCGTGACTTAGAGCAGATGGCTCTTCAATTATCCAAATTAAATTGGATGAAAAATTCACCCTGGAGATTTTTAGGTGAATTTAAATCCTGTACCTCCTTTTCAGTATTTTAGCTCCTTCATTTGCCCACCCACTGTGTAGAGTTGTTTTTCCTTAATTTACTCAACATTCGCCTCTTTCAAACTCCAAGGGGAACTCTTGTTCTTGTGGGCCTAAACTCTTCATTGACAAAGGAATTAGGAAGTCTATGGGCCAAAGAAGTGATTCTGCTTTGAAGCTTCATAATTAGTATCTGCCCCAAATATCTTATAGTACCTGTTTAAAACAGAAACCAACTGATCCTCAACTCCTTTGATTTGCCTCCTGCCTTTTGCCCCTTCCATAAAACAATGGTTATTTATTTTAATTGATACAAAAATGTCACAGAATCATAGAATTAAAATATGCTGTGAAAATGACGTAAGTGATGGTCAGGGCCTGGCAGGTTCTGGTGGCCTGGGACTCCTTGTCCAGTGCTCTCTTTCCTCAGTCAGTCTCTGCTCCATGTTTGGGTACTCACTTAGTCTTACCCCCACCCCACCTTCCTCAGCCCCTCCCTGTCTTGTATGCCCCATTCACTTACAGCTGATACGAGAAATCCATCTAAAATATATTCTCCAAAACCAGGATCGGTGCATCCCCACTTCCCCTGAGTGAACTTATCAAAACCTATGATTGCCTTGTTGGCCTCTTCTCCTTGCCATTGATACTGTCATTCTTAAAAAACAAAAAAAACTTCTGCTATTACATAGCAATGTTTGCTTTTCAAGGCATTTTTGTATACGTTATTCCAGTTGATCCCCAGAAAACCTTCTGCAGTAGATGTGGTATGATTGTCTTTGCTTTATAGATATGATAAAAGCACAGACGTCCCTCTGCTCACACAGCAAGCCCAAGACATAGCAGAGTCTAGCACCCACATCCCCAGTGGCAGGCCAGGACTCTGGACTACACCTCACTCTAGGCACCAGTGATCTTTAGGGAAACTCGAACACCAGCTCTTGCCATCATTTTCTGCAATTCCTCTTTAGCTAATTCCACCACCCCCATGCACACTTGCAGGCCTCTTTCTTCCAGGAATGATTATGCAGAAAATGGGAGCTGACAGTGATAAATGGACTTTTCCATTTTCTGCTAACGTGGCTATGAAGTCAGAGCCCATTTTAATGAATGTCCATTAAGGTCAAATTTGGAAAGCAGGTATTAAGAGTCATTGCCGCTAATTACACTCTGAGAGCTCTATTTGTATTTTCAAATTGGATAAAAAGGTTAGTAAAATGGAACGTTACAGCACAGGCTGACTCTGGGCTTGCTCTCCAAGTTTTCGGAAATGATCGGCTGCCCAGACTTGCTGAGAAATAGTGTTCTGTCTTATTCTTGCCTCGTGCCTCACAGGTGAGCCAGCGCCATGAGGAGTGGCTGCCTCTTTTGAATCCTGTCAGTCTCCGGCAGATCCGATTACATCTGGGACCCTTAAGAGTACTTGAAGCAAACGGCGCTGGTCTATTTTAATCCTGCTCCTTCTAGAAACTAGAAACTGTAAGGAGAGTCTTCCTGCTGACAGGTGGCTCCATAAAAGTCGTCCATCTGCTGCTAATTATGGCAGAAAGAAAATTCGCAGAGCCGAGTTTTCAGTTTATTTGCTAAAGATCTCCGAAGGTGTAACTGTCTTCCCAGATCGCAAGACCATTCACAGTATTACATCTATGGCACTTGTTAATTATTTAAATAATTTACAACCCGGAGTGGCAGGGAGCATTTAACAGAAGTCTGGCTGGGTGAGGATGGGTTTCATGGTTGATCATGGCAGAGGAGGAGAATCTGTTTTCATAGCTCACAGAAACTAGACTCTAGACTCATGGGGTTTTGTTTTTCTCCTTACCATTCTTCCCAAGGGAAACTCAAAAAGGGGCAGAATTAGCTATATTTTAGACTTGATTGCTTTGATTACCAAACTTCAGTTCATCTCTCTCTTCTCTTAGTGGTTTCATCTATAAAATGGGCACAATCTCTCAACTGTTTGACTCAGAACGCTTTTGCAATCTTGGAATAGAATAATTTATTTAAAATGCTGTGTATAGCATAACATATAAAGAATTTTAGGCCCATGAAATAAATAGAAACGATTAAGTCTGATAGGTCAGATGAGAAAATAATTTAATAATAGAAGACGGATATTTTTCCCTTCTCTGTAGTTTTCTTTCCCTTCTCCCACCCAGACACCAGTAGCATTTAAAAGATGTTTCCTTATTTACGTTCTTATGGAATTATATGTGTATATATATATTTCTCTTTTTCTGCAACAATAGTCTTACATTATAGTGTAGTCATGGGTTTATGGATCTATCTCCCGCTGCTAGACTGGGAATAATTTGAAGATGGGAACAATATCTTATTCATAGTTATGCTCCCGGTACCTATTGGGGCCTGAAACATTGTAGATGTTCAATATATGTTAAATGGGAGAGTCTTGACATTAAGCAAATGAAACAAAAGTGATTTTACTTTATGATGAAATTATATTCAATATTAACCTTAATTAGTGGCACTAAATCTGTCGAATTCAATCATTTTTGACATATTTGATGATTTTTCTGCAGGTGCCAGAAATACTATAAAATCCGTTTTAAAAGACATATAGCTCCATGTTGGGAGTGATGAACTGGAACCCTCCTAATCTGTTCTCTAGATTCCGCCCTTGGTATTACACAGGACCTTACATAAGACTCTGGCTTTCAGGTGTCAAGTGTAGGTAGGATGGGGTTAGCCACATGACCTAAGTTACATCAACTGCTCTGAAGGCTATAACCTAGAATAACCAGAAATTGGTCCCTAGTTGAATGATTCGCAGAGAATGTACAGAAAATACACAAATAAAATGAAGTCATTGTATGTGAAAATGGTAGAACAACGAGGCAATGGTGGGGTCAAAGGCTAAGGGTCCATCTCATGAAGTAAAAGCAGGCTAGGTCACCCCTGACTTCATCTGGCCTGTTTCTTGCATTATATTTGGATGTCTTTTTACCTAGATAATATTGTTGGAATATAATTCATATAGTTTTCTATATATCCAAATTCTCATAGAAGGCAGGTTAGGAAAATACATTTTGATAAAAATGACATAAAACAGCCCAAAACAATGAAGAAGTCTATAAAAGGGGGCCAGAAGAGAATTGGCTGGGATAGTGAAAAGATTTTTATTCCAAAATGTCCTATTAGATAAATATGGTTGCATTTGCTGTTGATTTTATTTTTAAAATGTTTTATTCTGCCACTATTCTTTGCAGACTTTCTACTTCTGGTTGTTCAATGTTGCTCTATTCTTTGAAATGTTACACGCATATGGAAGCTGCAAAGTGGGCACTAGATTGGAATAGGCTTCTCAAACCCTACCATTGTTTGAATCTCAGTTTTGAACTAATTGCCTAACTTACTTGCCTTTAATGCCTCCTGTTCTGGTCTTACCGGCTTCTTACCTTGTGACCCAATCCCTTGAAGCTGAGCCTCACTTAGTCTCACTTCTCTGGCTGCAATTCTTGTTTTCTTTCCTTGATCTCGCCCACTAAATAGATCTTTCTAGATCTCTCTCAGCAAGCCCTTGAGCCTGCTGGGTAACCTCTTCTGGTCCGGCTTGGCCTTTGAAAGCATCACTTCTCTCCTGGTCCTTCTGGTCCCATAAATAGGACTTGGCAAGACACTAGATGGATAAGCCTCATGTTATGGGAACTTTTGGTTACAGCCAGACTTCAATGAGTCTTCCTCCAATCTCTCTCACTTTTTATAATTTTTCCATTCTCCATTATACTGATGCGTACATTCCCATGGTGGAATTTTCCAAAATCTGATTGTGCTCAAAGTCTTATATATTTGATTGAAAGAAACATCGTCATAGCTCTTTTTTCTTCCTTTTCCTATAGCTAATTGTAAGACTTGAGGAAAATGAAAAGGGGCTCCTACTTGGGAAAGAGCTGGAGAATTTTTTACTCATAATCTGTATAACGTGAACTAATGTATAATATACATTATTGTATGATATTCCTTATTGATACTGTCTGTCTAAATATATGGTCGATTCCTTAGAAGGTGAGTACTTCTCTCTGGTCTCTCTCTCAAGTTTATAACAGTGCCTGCATATACTGCAGGGTCATTAAGTAGTTTTTTCATATATTTTTTTCAAATTTCAATAGCTTTTGGGGTACAAGTAGTTTTGTTTACATGGATTAATTGTATAGTGATGAAGTCTGAGATTGTAGTGTACCAGATACCCAAGTAGTACACATAGTATCCAGTGTATAGTTTTTGACCTGTTACCACCTCCCATCTGAGTCCCCAAAGTCCATAATATCACTTTGTATGCCTTTGCATACACATAGCTTATCTCCCACTTATAAGTGACAACCCATGGTATTTGGTTTTCCATTCCTGAGTTACTTTACTTAGAATAATGGCCTTCAGCTCCATCCCAGTTACTGCAAAAGACATATTTTGTTCTTTTTTACAGCTGAGTACTAGTCCATGGTGTATATTTAACACATTTCCTTTATCCATTTAATTGGTTGATGGGCACTAGGTTGGTTCCATATCTTTGTAATTGTAAATTGTGCTGCAATGAACGTGTGTGTGCAGGTGTCTTTTTGATATAATGGCTTCTTTTCCTTTGAGTAGATACCCAGTAGTGGGATTGCTGGATTGAATGGTAGATCTACTTTCAATTCTTTAAGACATGTCCATACTGTATTCTATAGAGGTTGAACCAATTTACATTCCTACCAGCAGTGCATAAGTGTTCCCTCTTCACCACATCTTCCTTGACATCTATTGCTTTTTAACTTTTTAATAATGAGCATTTTTGCAGGAATTAGGTAGTATCTCATTGTGGTTTTAATTTGCATTTCCCTGGTGATTAGTGAAGCTGAGCATTTTGTCATATGTTTGTTTGGCCATTTGTAGATCTTCTTTTGAGAAATGTCTACTGATGTCATTTGTCCACTTTTGATGGGATTATTTCTTTTTCTTGCTGATTTGTTTGAGTACTTGTATATTCTGGATGTCAGTGTAAGACCATTAAGTATTAACTTTAAAAGTCACCATCGTCTGTCCACTAACTCACACTTGAGTGTTATTGTTACCGCCAAACAGCTGACGATAATCATATATTCTTATCTCTTCATTTTGTAAAGATGAGATACCTTTGTAAACCAAAACCAATGCAGTTATACTTTTGTTTCTCAAGAAGAATTATTAGTGAGAGTATGCCAATAACCCTAATATGGTATAATGATGGTCTATGTCATCCCAAATACATAGGCAATTATTTGTGGATGATTTTGTGTTTAGCAAAGATTATTTCTGTGGCTGAGTGAAGTATATATGCAAAACATTTCTGGCAATTATATTCTTAACACTCCAGTGTGTGGCTTGATGTTTTTGAGAAAATACCTCCATTGTTACTACTCTGCGGAGCTTTTGCCAAGGTACATTTTGCTTTGCTAGTGTAGAAATGGCCTTTCTGTGGCCACTAAGGATTTCTTGGCAATCTCAAATCAAAATATCCTTGCCAGAACCTAATTTGGGGAATTGCATCTTTTTCCCACCAATTAACTCCATTGTTTCAATTAGGAAAGGACTATTCCTTCCAGCCCGGAACACTGTCTCTGAACAGGAAGATGGCTTTGAAATGCTTTCACGATGAAGGCAAGGATTTGTTGTACCAAACTCCCCCAGCATCTCTTGTGGCCACATTTTCAAGATGGCTGACCCTGTTTTTCGAGGGTCAGTATGTTGGAATCAGAGGGTTATATAGAGTTGGAAGTTATATCAAAAGAATGCAGGAGAAGCTAAAATGATTCTTATTGTTCCCATTTTATGGATGAAGGCCCTCTGAAGTCAAGTCTCCAGGCTCATGACAGTTAGAAAGTAGAAGAATCAAGATTAGAACATAGGTCTCTTCTCTCCTTGAGTAGGCAGAATAGTTCTAACTGGCTAAAGTAAATGTCACATCATTGAAACTGATCTCCTTAGAAGTGTAGTAACTAGCTGAGTTAATCAGTCATAAATTCTAAAAGCCATATCAGCCACTTAACTCTCATGGTACATGGCTGAAGTGATACTTTTCACCTAGAGTACAGAACATAGTCAGCAGTCTGTGATCTTTGGCTAGGAAATGTAAAATTACTTCCCCTCTATTAATGCAAATTATTATAATTAACATCAGTGATGTATTTAATTGCTATTTGTAAAAACTACTTTTTATCTGCATTAAGGTTTGGAAAAATAGCTATAAATATTTTGGTGGCTTGTGACAGTAAATTAATTGCAGTACTGACTTGAGAATGATTTAGAACCTTGTTAATCTATTGGCTCATTTTTCCAAGTGACTTTGCCTCCTTAAGCCAGAAAAAGAGAAGTTACCAAAGATACCTTTGCCTTCGACAGATGTTTCTTATTTGTTATCCCCGTATTGAAGATTTTAATGTTCAGGAAGAATGACAGAATGTAAAAGATACTTATTTCACCTTTCAGAAGAGGCTCTAGGAGCTGATGGGAGGAGGAATAATATTAACTTACCCTTTCCTATTCTCATAGGAGTTCTTGTTTCATGTCACCCATGAAATGTTAACTGAGCATAAGACATGGGATCCGGGGTCAGACACATGTTCCATTCAGCTCAAAATATATTCTAACAGCAGCTTCAAGATTGTCAATGCTGACATTAAGAGAGTAGGAATAGAAATCAAACAATCTCTCCGACATCTTCAGTCTATATTGTCCAACCATTAATTTACAGGGTATCATCTCAGCTCATATGTCATTTTGAATCAATAAATTCCCTATGTTGACTCCTAGCTGTGTGAAGAAATATTTCCTTTTATTTATTTGCTCTGAATCTACACTTAAAAAAAACTCCATTTACTGTTCTTTATCCTGCTGTTACCGGTTTAATTAGGTAAGGATGGGAAATATCCAAAGGCACCTGTCTGATGGTCCAGCCAGTGCTGAAGGTAGTCATCATGAGAACACCATGTCCAGGATATTGTTTTCTATTGTTTCCAAAATTGCTAGTCTTTGGGGCACTGAGAATTGAACCAAATGTTCCCCTCCCAATATTGTATTTTGTCACCAGCATCCCACTAGCCCTGCTAATACTCAAATCCTTATTCCTACTATTTCCTTCCTAATAATGTCTAGTATTTTGCTGATTTTTTTGTAACTGTGCATTGATAAATATTTTTTGATAATAATAATTTCAAAATCTACAATTTGCCTTTTTTCTTATATATTAGAAGAAGATCTATTTAAGATTTATAGATTAAGTACTATTTAAAAGATTGGACTATAATTGTAAGAACCTTATGTTAGTCAGTTCTCACACTGCTGTGGAGAAATACCCAAGACTGGGTAATTTATAACAGAAAGAGATTTAATTGACTCACAGTTTCACATTGCTGGGGAAGCCTCAGGAAACTTACAATCATGGTGGAAGGCAAAAGAGAAGCAGGCACTTTCTTCACAGGGTGGCAGGATGGAGTGAGTAAAGCAGGGGAAATACCAGATGCTTATAAAGCCATGAGATCTCATGAGACTCAATCATTATCACAAGAACAGCAGGGGAAACCGCCTCCATGATCCAATTACCTCTGCCTGGTCCCACCCTTGACATGTGGGTATTGTTACAATTCAAGGTGAAATTTGGGTGGGGACACAGAGCCAAACCATATCAAACCTTGAGGGCAAGGAATAGTTGTCTTCATAATTTTATACCTAAATGTGCCTAAAATAGTACCTAAAATATGGTAGATACATAATTCAAATTCTCTAAATTAAACAAAATAATGACTGGCCTTTTGTGGTTATCAACGTATCATTTAATGGTGAGATCAATTTTGGATGGAGAGATTCAATTTTGGAAAAGATGCTGACACACAGTAGTGAAAGATGAGGTCATTTTTAACTTCAGTGAGTGGTTCTTTGTTTCATTCATTTAACAAATATTGATTGAATCCCTATTATGTTCTAGGCATTGGACTAAGTTGAAGGAAACTAGAATGTAGTTTGAATTCCTTTGGGGGCAACCAATTACATTTTAAAAATAAATTTTAATTATTATATCTCAACAGAGGTATAATTTACATAGAATAAAGTATATAAATGTAAAGTACAGCTAAAGTTTTTATATTATGTCCCCATGTAACTATGACCAGATTAAGTTATACAATATTTTCATCCCCCCAGAAAGTTCCCACATGGCCTTTTCTGTTAATTACCTCTCCTACGTAAATAACTATATTCTGATTTCTACCAGCATATATTTCTGTTGATCAACAGCATATTTTCTGTTCATGAACTTTATATGAAAGGAATCATATAGTGTATACTTTTCAGCATGTCTGCTTTATTTTACTGAATATACTGTTTTAGAGATTAATCCATGTTGTCTGTGTCAGTAGTTTTCTTTAAAAGTTAAGAGTTATATTTCCAGAATTAAACTATTTGAAATGGTATTAAGAGGACTCTGGGAAATGGCATTGGCAAGGCAACAGTTTTGAAATCTCTGGAGCCACCCATTTAAAAAAATCAGAGAGGGATAACAAAGCCAAAACCCCATATACAGTATCTACAACAAAACCAAGTGAAAAGATATCCCTACAAATGCCAAGCACTGAGCCCTACTAACCAGACTGCTATAGTAAGGAGAAAGCAGAGGGGTAAAAGAGGCATTTCTGATGAACTGAATAACAATCCCAAACTGACAACAGACACTCACTTGACAGCTCAGCTGGCAAATCCAAGGAGAGCAGCCAAATCTGGGAGGAAGCTTAGCAGACTTGAATTCATGGGTAAGACTGATGTAGCCAGAGATGTCTGGGACCTCTGTACTCTTGACACTCATCATCCAAATCTCCCTTAACAAGATGATTTCACCAGGAAGGAGAAAATTCTGCAAGCAGAATCCAACTTAGGTTAGGTTGGGGAAAATAGAGGCAAAGAAAAGAGAAGAAGGGAAAAAGGAAAATGAGCAGAGCCAGTGGCTCTCAGTAAGTGTGAGAGTATATGTTTTCAAATGCGTGAGATCAACGGAAAAGAGAGCTCTAAAGAATACAGCATGAAAGAATTCTATCCTGTTTCGTCTTCCCTTTCTAGCACAGAAAAACTTATTTCACTTAAAATGAGCAACAGAAAAAAACGATTGCAGGAAATCCCACATAAAGTCACTATAAGGGAAAAAAAATCAGGACCAACACAATATTCTTATAGACAATCAAAGAAATCAGAAGATCATGCTTTCAAAATAGATGAAAATTATAAGCTAATATTTCAAAAGAGATATGAAAAATAATATGAAATAATGCAAATAGACTTAAAGAAGCTATGAAGGAACACAAAGAAGCTTGGAGAAACTCAGAAATGGTATGATTGAAGAAAAGATAAGAAAAAGAAAAACTTTGAAAAAGAACCTGTATTAACTTAGAAAATAATACAAAATAAAACGTTATTTCAGAAATAAAGTCTAAATGAGAAGGAACACAAGAATGAATAAACAACACACAAAATTCCTTAGATAAATAAGAGATTGAAAAGAGTGATACAACTTTAAATCAGAAGGAAATTTAAAAGAGATAAAACAGATTAGGCAGTGATACAGAAGCTAGACAATGAAGATCCAATACATGTATAATAGAATTTTTCAGAGGAAACCAAAGTATGGAAAAGAATTAATATTAAAGACTATAGTTCAATCAAGGTTTCCTGAAATAAAAGTAAACAAAAAATATTCACTGAAAAGGGGCATGCTATTTCTGAGAAAATCAATTCAGAGTGGCAAAACTGGCTTAAAATTTAGAAAAAAGGCTTCTTTGTGAGCACCCAGACATTGATACTGGCTTTCATAAGAGAGGGGAAAGAAAAAATCAGTTTGTCATTAGCTTTTCAAAAACAGTGCTTTAACTGAAGACAATGGAGAAATGTATTTAGAATTTTCAAGGATATAAATAATAAACAATGGAATTTATACCTGGCCAAACTGATCTTCAGGTATAAAAGTTGTGGTAAAATATTACACACATGCAAAAACTCAGAAGTAGTGTTCTTATGAGTTTTTCCTCAGGAATTTACCAAATGGCTAAAGAAACATGGACATAAAGACTGATGTCTAACAGCAGCATTCGGGATGTATATGGATAAAATTATATTTTAACATACTTCTGTAATAGGACCACCATCGTGGCACACACTGACATTTCAGTCAATGACAGACTGCATGTACGATGGTGGTTCTATAAGATAATACCATATTTGTTTCTGTAGGAATGTTTAGATACACAAATACTTAACACTGTGTTATAATTGCCTGCAGTATTCACTATAGTAACGTGCTATACAGGCTTGCAGCCTAGAAGCAATGGGCTACAGTATATAGTCTAGATATAAGCTACACCATCTAGGTTTGTTTAAATACACTTTATGGTTTTCCCACAAGGAAGAAATAACCTAACAACACATTTCTCCTAATGTATGCCTACAATTAAGTGATGCATGACTATATTTATTCTGAGGACAAAAGGCTTGAGTGCAAATGAACCTTCGAAGCAAGTGTGAATTATAAGAATAAGGTATAGTCAAGGTTATAATAACAGTGTTCAAGTAGTTTGGGTGCTTCAGTATCAGAAATAAATTTATCATGGATGAACCTCCCTTAGGAAAGCCACTGTTGTGTAAGATGAACTTCTGTGTATAACGGTGGAAGAAGAGTCACAGGCCAGTATCCATGAATTGTTGGCTGAACGTAGCTTTTGTAAGGCTCCAGGCACAAAACACCTGCAAAGAATTCACAGACAATCCACACCAACACAAGCTATACCCAGGCTATACCTTCTGCAAACAATCGCCTTACACAAAGTTTCCCTCAAGTAAACTTTTTCCAGAAGTGGATATTAGCCTGTTGTGAAAAATAAAGTTAATCATTCCATATAACCCTGTCAAGGAAGGAGACCCGCAACCAGTGGTGTTATCACATTGTTTTGGGTACAAGGTGATATATTTAAGGCACTGTCTATAGAATTGTGAGGGATTTCTGAGTTTGAAACTTGTTTCATGTGGTCCTCCTATGAATGTCTACCTGAAGTCTAATCTGAATACCAGAAGCATCCACATTACATCTGGATTTGCGTTACCTGAGTTTGGTTATAAAAAGCCATACTCTTCCATTGCAGCAGTGCTTCCAATTTGTTAAGCATGTGTGACTCAGACACACTATGGAACTCAGTAGGTTTAAAGGTCTGCCTCAAGCAATTTATTCCAGTTCTCTGGCTATGTTTGCTGTATGCCCTGTACATCCCATTTCTACAGCAATGGCAGTTTGGGGCATTTGAAAAAGTTGAAGTGCCCTGTTGCATGTCCTTGGTCCCCAAATCCAAGGATTGTTATTGTCCCCGGATTGTATTGCTTGCAGAAAGATAGGACACAGTATTTGAAACCAATGGGCTAAATTTTGCTAAATAACATCTTGTTTTATTTATTCACAAATAAAAATAATTTTGAGATACTCTATAAATAATTTGATTGGAAACAACGTTCCTTTTGGAATTGAACTGAAATAACCATGTCAGAAGCCAACAAGCAGATGGTAAACTTACTGTTTCTGCTGACCTGGGCAGATTTTCCTTAAAGCTGAAGAGGGGCTCCATGCCCTAAGATCTCAATGCCTTCTTGTACCTTTCAACCTTTCAACTATAGCAGATTTGAATCGTTCACTGAAGACCCACATTTATTTCTAGCCGACATAATCTCAGCGATATCACACTACTTAATTACAGTACCTGATTGGCACCAGGAATGCTGAAATATAAACCTGAAATTGTAGAAAAGTATTAAATTCTAGTGTTAATGAACCCAGCATATTTCCTGTTTCAAGGTTTTGGGAGCCTGTAAGATATATTTTTTTTCCTCTGAATAATTCTAGAACCATATTTTGCTTATCGAGGACACTAAAAGTCTGTTAGTTCAATGTATTTCTGGCTTCCGGTTTGTGGTTCCTAGCAGACCTGAAGCGGTCCTGACTTCCTCTATGATTTTTATGTTATCTTTTTTCTTGTGTTATGTTTTCCTCTCAGAGGTACTGCCCCTTCTCAAACCTCTACCTCCATGATTCAACAGCATTTACTAAACAGTCATTCCACACGAGGCATTTTTTTAGAAACATTCACTTTTCCAACTTATGTCTATATACATATACAGTGACTGACTGCATATGGTAGGAATATTTGTCCCTTCTTTTTCAAAAGATGAGGAAAACTGAAGTTTATTCAGGGAGTAATATGCTTAAGGTCACAGAAAGTAAATTGCAAATTTAGAATTTGAATATTAAGGCTTTGGAACCAAAACATCTGGTCATGAATCCTAAAAGGAACATTTGCTAGAAAATTACTTACCTGAGTTTCCTATTTATTACAGGTGAACATAATTTCTACTTTATAGGGTTGTGAGAACCAAAAATAATGTACGTAAAATGCCTGGCACAGTGCCTGACTCATAACAAATGCTCAATAGTGGTGGTGGTTGTTCATTTATAACACTCACATTTTTGTTTCAGATGTAACTTAGAGGCAAGTGTTTAGAGATAGAGGTGTGGACATGAAACACATCTCCACCACTTACCGATCATTTAATTTCTCATTTAATTTCATTATCTGAAAAATGGGAATAATAATAGTGGCTACTTTATAGAGTTGTTGTGAGGATTAAATAGTGTCAATTAAAATTTCAAAAGTGCAGCTTCCCAGTGGGCACTTCATAAGTGCCAGCTATTACTATCCTCCCTCAGTTCCAACCTGTTCTCAGAAAAGGATCAGGCAAATTCCTGTACCCTGCAAACTAAGTTATTGGTAAGTCTTACTACAACATTCCTCTCAGACAAGTTATTTGGTTCAAGCTGTAACATCTGTTTGGTGAATATTTAGGAATCCATAGTACAAGCTGGGAAAAATCTGCGTCTGTTAGATACTTGAACCAAATGTCAAATTTCAAATTTTGTGAAAAAATCCACCTAAGAGACACAATTTGGTATTTAACTCTTTAGTGTAGGTCTGGTCGACAGAATGAAAGGCTTCCAGATGGGAAAGATCTTAGCAGTTATCTGGTTTGGTCTTCTTACCATAAATTCCAGGTAGCTGTTCTACCCTCTCTGTGCAAATTGATTCACTGCTAGGGAACAAGCTTAGGTCCACCCCTCATCTGTATCCTTCTCCACTGTCAAAAGCACGTCTTCCTCTTATCCTGCACTCCAGGTTTACCTGTTGTAGGGGCAATGCTGTAATACTCTGTGCCATTTGTTGTGTTCATGTTTAAGTTCCATCTTTAACTTTTCCAGAATCTATGACTGGCCTCCTAAATAGAATATAAGCTCCCTGAGGACATTGCTTATGAATTAAATGACTTTGAACTAATTATTAATAACAACTCTTGTGTTTTGCGCTGTGCTATGGGGCTACAAAGAAGTTGGTAATAAATAAGTTGATAATAAATAAATAATTAGGCTAGGCACAGTGGTTCACACCTATAATCCCAGCACTTTGGGAGGCCAAGGTGGGAGGATCCCTTGAGCTCAGGAGTTCAAGACCAGCCTGGGCAACAGGTGAAACATGGTGAAACCCATCTCTACAAAAAATACAAAAATGAACCAAGCATGGTGGCATGCATCTGTGGTCTCATCTACTCAGGAGGATGAGGTAGGAGGATCGCTTGAGCCCCAGAGGCAGAGTTTGCAGTGAGCCGTGATTGCACCACTGAACTCCAGCTTGGGTGACAGAGTGAGACTCTATCTCAAAAATAAATAAATACATAAATAAAAAATGGTAAAATAAGCTTTTCAGCCCCCAATCAACAACAGCAAATGCATTTCACCTCTCCTATTAGTGCTGACCCTACTCTAAAGTAGTTTGTATTCAGAAAAATGGCAGTACATGGTGTACATACCATGTACCATTCTAGAAAGAAAAGGAAAAGTGGGCATTATCCCAGTCCTTGAAAGATAAGGTAGAATTTTAGTAGAAAGACCCAGGAGTGACAATGGCAGTTCACATGGGGGATGCACTGAGAAAAGGCATTAAGTGTTCACTGTAGCACAGAATATCATGCCTTCACCATGGTAGCAGCGCCACCAAAGATGGTTGAATTCAATGCCTACAGGAAGAGACTTCCCTCCAGGCTCAAATTTCAGGACAAGTCCCATGAGAGGGTACCATCATTTAAAAAACAATATTTTGTTGAGATTGGCTCATCTGAGTGTTACCTGGCTGAGGTGCCAGGATTCAAGTGATCTGATCAGGTTATCTAAGGAATTGGTCAAGTAGCTGAATATTAGAGCGAGGTCTCCCAGGGGACTTTGGTGTTTTTTTAGACAGTTATGGAAGATGACAGCCATCATCAGCATTAAGCACTCCCTCTTACTTTTGCAGAAAGGTGCCTAGATCCCCCTGGGGAAAGTGCTGTCTGTAGTTGTTCACAGTATATGCTGTTATGTGATCGTGTGCACTTATTTCCCACTCACATGTATCTAGGTTTCTATTGCAAGGCCGTGGTCATGTTAGTGTTGATGGGACAATATAGCTAAGTGGTTAAAAGCATGATCCCTGCATACAAACAATGACTCTATGACCACTAGCAAGTTACTGAGTCCTGCCAACCCTCATTTTCCCCATCTGTAAAACTGGAATGACAGTCATGCTGATTTTCTAGGGCTGAAGTGAGAATCAAGTAAAATAAAGCACTTAAATATGCCAGTCACTGTTTTAACCACTTTACATTTACTAAGTCTCTTAAGTAACCCACCAATCTTAAAATGAGTTACTATTTTTTTTTTCAGTTTCAACATGTGAGGAACTAAAGCAGAAATCAAGTGATTTGCTTATTATTATTCTAGATACATTAATGTAGTATTTTCTCTGAGGGAGAATTTCTTCCTGTGGAGCCATAGGATTCATCTAAAAAAAAAAAAAAAGTTTGGTGGCTTCCAAGCCTCTCAATATGGGAGCGTTCAATGTTTGAGATGATGGTGATGGGAGTAGGAAGGTTCTTCATGAGCCCAGCTAGGCTAAGAGGCTTAGGTAAGGTCAATTTCAGCTTCTACACTAATCTGTGGACCTGCACATTCTCTATGTGTTAGGACTTATCCTATTTTAGGAATCTATATGACTCAATTATTGGAAAGAAATTGTGTGATCATAATCTCATGAGGTTTTTTTTTTTTTTTTAGGATTTGTTTTTGTTTTGAGAAGCAATACATTGTAGAAAAATCACATATTTATCAACTTCTAAGTGAATTTGCTGACCCATGATAATCTTAGGCCAGTAGTCTTTATACAAAATCTCAAATATTTTCTCATGCCTGCCACAAACCTAGCAATGCCCCAGGATATGGTTACTGAAAAAAAAAACCCAGAAGTCCTGCCTCATTGTTGAGTTGTCCTTTTAATTTTTGTGAAGCGACTCTCCTCATCACTTCATAAAGCCTAAATGATTCCTCAGGATGAAAATCAAGACACGACAGAATGAAATGGGAAGGCAGCTGCGAAGGCCTCACACCAGTGTGTGTCACTGAATAAGCCTGCGCCTCATGTCTGCAGAGCACTGGTCTCCCCAGTCCACCTTCTCCTTTATTTGGACAGGTCTTGACATTCTGACCTCAGCCCTCGTCTCCAATTTAGCATGTACAAAGAAACGTCTGGAGAATTTGTAAAATACAGACTCCTGGGTCACAAAGATTCTGATTCAGTGGATCTAGCACAGGGCTCAAGAATTTGCACATTTAACATGCCCCCTCGAACCTTCCTTAGCACTGCTCTTCTCTGCACAGAGCAAGTTCATCGTCACCACTACTCGTTTGTCTTTACTTTTCCCCCACTGATACACCTGCATGATTCCTCTTCACCCATCTCAATTCTACCCGCTCTTCAAAATCTGGTACCAACTCTGCCTCTGTCATAAGCCTTCCTCAGCTACTCTGATCTCTCTCTCTCTCTCTCCCTTTCTCTCTCTGTTTCTCCACCTTAAAGAAAATAATAAACCTTTTGGATCATTCTCAATCACATGATCTCAGCATCAGCCATTCTCTGGTTTGTGGAAGGGGAGGGAGTGGGGTATTGGATGGATGATTGACTTGCCTAGATCTTGCGGAATGGCACCTGTTTTCCACCTCCAGTTGAAGTCAAGCTGACACCAATGCCCCCGGGGGTCTCAGTTATTCCCCATCACAGCCACAGCTCGCCAAAACTGCAGGAAACTGGGCAGGAACGCCCCCCGCCCCCACATCCTAGACCTTAGACCCACAAATTCCACTTGGTTGGAAAAGCGCTCCCCTTCCTGTTCCAAAGTGTGGAGTTCTAAAACTCAGAGTGGGCTGTGAGAAGCCCTACTTAACCGGTACAGGCCGCTCATCTCGGCACCATTTCCTGAGCCCTTGGTTATTTTTAATCTCTCTGAGCTTCTTCCCATTCTTCAGGTGCTGGGCGAGGTGGCGTTCATTTGGCTTTGTTTCTGACACAAGATAAACGAGCTTGGGGCCCTCAGCGATTCACTCTGGCTGCCAGGGGGTTCCAAAATAGCAAACTATTTTTCATAACAGCAACGTGATATGAAGGGAGTTGCAGCAGGTGCACTCTGCTTTCCCCTCGCCGTCTGGGGCACGTGGTGGAGGGAGAGGATTCATTAAGTTTGTGCTTGTGTCCGGGAAAGAGAAGGGACCAGCTCTTGCAGTGGCCATTCCCCTTTGGCTGGGTCAAGGTCTCGCCTCCTGAAGGCGAATCTTGTCCTTGGGCAAGGTGGAAGTGCGGTAAAACAGCAGTCCAGGCGCCCCCAAAGAGTTCAATGCCTTTTGTTTTTCCCTCATAGAAAGATAAGGTTAGGGATATGACTATCTGCTGAGTATTTTTTTCTAACACCGCCTTGTATGTTAAACAAAAGAGCAAGATTTCTTAAACGTTTCAAATATTTGACACTACAGTTCATTAAATGTATGGTCATTTCAGAAAGTTCAAAGAGGAAACCTCTCTTTTATTTTCTCTTTTCCCAAAGATGTAGAAGTGAAAGATCAAACTGACGTTGCCTCTTTGAGTTTCTCCCTCATTCTCTTGGCTCATTAGAAAAAACTGTTTTCACGGCACTATTCACTATTAAAAAGTCGTTCTCCAGCCCCACATCTGCTAGTCCCCCCATCCTCTATCGTGAATTATGTACATGTTTTTAGAATGAAAATTATAACAAAGCAAGGTGGATTTTAATATATATTTGCATGTATTGTGAGTTTCCTTTTGATGTTTCTCCCCTATCAAGTTACTAGGTCTTCTTGGCCAGAGATGAATTAAAAGTAAAAAATTGAAGTATATGTTATGATGATGATGATGATAATCGCCATCATCTCAAAATTGGGATGAGGCTTAGGAGACAAACCTTTTGTAAAAATGTTCGGAGTCAAGGTCAGAGTGAGAGAGCAAGTATTGTGTAAAAGCTACATGCTAGTGAGTTGTAATTCAATGCATAAGACTGGAATCTGCCTTATAATACATCTTCATTTAAACATTTCTTTTCCCAGGGGACCACAGAGTATGTGGTGCATGAATAAATAAATGCCATGACTTATTTTAGAGGCCCCGATCATAATATAATTATATGCATTGCAAATTTTCATATGCTACTTTTAGTTTCTAGGGTTTTTAAAAACAATTATTAAACTGCATTGCAGGAAGAGTTCTACCTCAATTCAGCTATGAAAATGGACTGGAGAGGCGAGTCAAATTAAACAGCAGAATCCTTTCCACTGTGAGCTTGATCGCATCAGAGAAATGGTGATTACCGTTTCCGTGGAGCTATTCTAATTACCGGCCAGGCTCCACAAGCCTAGAAAAACCAGGTACAGGCAGAGTTGTGACTGTATCTTATTGTCTTGTCTTACTGGGTTTTAGAGACCATTGCTCTTCTCAAATCAATGGTAGCTCCTGATCCCATCAGAGGAAAATAATACATTTTTTTCCTTCTTAAGAGCAGCTTTTTCTTTCCATAGGTCACTAAGATCCATTTGCTAAATAACTCTTGAAGTCTAAAAAATTGTCTCTGAGTAGTCAGAAGAGGTGAATTCAACCTTGCAAATAGTTCTCTAAAATCATCATCCTCCTCAGAAGCCTTTTCTCTTTATACAGTGTGTATAAGTCTCATGTACGTGGGATATTTTGCCATCTTGTACTCTCTCTCTAGCTCTGATTTCCAGAGTTCATTAGATTTCTCTTTGTTAAGGAAACATAAAAGAGATGCAGAATAGTGGAACAGTTAAGAGCACTGGCTTGCAACTACACAGACCTAGTTTCGAGTCCTGTATTTTCTACTCCCTACATATTAACTGGCTGTGTGACCCTTGACAAATTACTTAACCTCTCTGGGCTGCAGTTTTCTCACATGTAAAAAGGTGACGGTAATAATTCTTATCTTATTGGATTGTTGTGGGGCCTGCAGGAGAAACTGCATGTAAGGAGTCCAGCAGAGTGCCCACGTGATTCCAATAAATATTATGAATGATCCTATCAAAAGCATCTCACTATAGTACATCTACTCAGCTTGTAATTCCCAGTCCAATCAAATTAAGAAATCTGGAAAACAATCTGTCTTTGGACTAACATGATTTGGGTGCTGATTTATTCTCTTTCATTTTCTTACGTTAAGGAAAACCCATAATTTTCTGAACAGACATACCTTTCTCCCCCATATTCCCCAGTCTCATGTACACTAAATTTGCTGCCTTTGTGGTGACTGTACTCTCTCAGATAAGACCAGATGAAAAGGAATTAAGCAGCAAAGCAGGGTTTATGGTTATTTTTTGTTTGATTTGTTTTTTGCCTATCCAAATACAGTTGCTTATTTTCTCTCTCTAAATATTTTGGGTCCTATGTGGAAAGCTCAAGTTTTGGGTACATGAGGAACACCCCCCTCCCCAGGAGACTGATAATTAAAATCATCACTGACCTTTCCACTTAAACCAGGAGCTCAGAACTTTAAACACATTGTAAAGGGTTTGCACTGGTCCATTTAGGCTTCAGCTTGAAAGTAACCTGATAGGGCTGTATGGGGGAGAGAACCGTGGCTAATAGGCCTGAGTGTGCAAGATAGGGGCCAGCCTCCTCAGGCAAATGGTGGGAGAGGCAGAGACTCCTGAATGAAGGTCGTGGACATGGATGGCACTCCAGCGACTCTGGCCAGCAGGTGGGGCCACAGGCCATCTCCACCGGCCAGGTGCATCTCCCTGGATGCTTTCTGGCTGCTTTCTTAGATTTTCATTTTCTCTTTAGAACTTGATTTCTCCTCCCTCCTGCTTTTCAAATTGTTGCTATGAAAGTTATTTTATGTTGCCGTGCAGGTTTTTTCCCCTTCTCTTTCTTCATTCCCATTCAGTTCACTCCACAAACATTTGAGTGCCTACTGTGAGCCAGGCACTGATTCAGGTAAGACACACAGGGTCTCTGTGTTTTGGGTGCTGATATTTAGAGATGTAAGACAGTGCTTCCCTAACTTCAATGGGCATGAAAACCACCTGGGGTGGGTGAAAATGCAGATTCCAATTCAGGAAGTCTGAGGAGGGGCCAAAGACCGTAGCTCTTAGGTCTAAGAAATAAGCTTCTCGGTAATGCAGGTTCTGCTGGCCCAAGGCCCATCCTTTGCATAACAAGAAGGCAAGGAACTTCTGTTCCCATCCCTCCTCTAAAGTACTGGCTGATTGTCCTCATTATGTTAGCGGAGTTTAACAACATCATGGACTTGATCTTTCCTAGGAGACCATCTGCTTTATTCTGTGACCCTGACCTAGGCCGGCTTTCGCCCAAACATCGGAGAAGTACAGGGAAATGAGTGGGAGGATACTGATAGATGATGGTCTCCCCCACTCCTCCAGATTTCCACCCTGGCCAAATCCTATGTCATACTGTGAGTGGGACCACTGAGGACTCATTGTATGCACAGGACAGCTCCTGACTCCTGGATGGTGATAGTACTTTAAACACATAGAATGATATAGCTCCTCTCTGGTAACTGGGGTGCCATTTACTAATTTGCCGCTCTTACATGACTAATTTAACTCTAGTTACTACTCAGTCATTAGGGAGTCACTTACTCACAAAGCAGAATCAGGCTAAATAAATAATAGGAAGCTGGGAAAAGAGGCAGATGAAAGTAGAGAGTGAGACTCAGCATTTAATGCAGGCTGGAGACTTGCTGGTGTTTAAGGCAGATCCTCATTTAGCACATAAATGCAGATTCTTCCTCTGTTTTTAAGTCTCGGTGACCCTAAATGAATAGAATCCTGTAGCAGAGAGCAGCTACCTTCTCTTCTAATAAGAATCATATCCCAATAGAATGTACATTTCCAATTACTATGCAAAAACAATGGCAGAATTACTTAAAAATGTACAGCCCCTAAGGGCTCTGTATGCCATAGTCCATGTGAATCTATCATTTGCATGCAACTATTGTGGGGAACAACTGAATCCTCCATCACAGGCTATTTAATCAAGCGAGAAGCCCCTAAATTTCTTTGCAAAGATTCACGAGTTCTGGAGCTAAATATGCAATCGGTAATGTATTCTGGCTGCCTGCACGCAGCCTTCCTTGTTTCATTCTGAATGGCATGGTGTTTGCATTGACATTTAGATGATGGGTCATCTTGGATTTCTCCTGTTCACAGCTGGAACCTTAGTGGCATCTCCCATTAGTAATCACTGTGCTATTTTCCCCCTAGTGACTGAGCCGTTTACAAACTAAGAAGAGGAAAAATTATATATTTGGGTACTGACTATAGAAAGAAAATAAACTAACAGCGCAGTGGGAAAGGTGCCTAGGGTTACTTTCTGTGGATAACTGAAGATCGAGCGGAAGTAAAGGACTCAAATGATGTGTTTCCCCCACCCTTACCCACCAGCCCTAGCGGCAAACTTGTTATTGGAGAGTTAAATGAAAACAGTCTATAACAACAGACTCCAGGATTAACCACAGCCACTAATGCAATAAGATTTGGGGCAAGTGGAAAGACTTCTCCCTACAATTATCTACTTTTCTGACCTATGAAGGTACCTGGAATCCTCCCTTGATTTTCCCTGTCTATGCCTTTGAAATCTCCTGTTAAGATTCAAGTATGTTGTTAGTGTGGAGCTCCCATCAGAAAGCCCTGGTAGTCACAAATGTTTTGACATCATTTATTTTTTATTTATTTATTATCAGTTTCAGCATTCTGAAGCAAAACGGTGAGGGACCGGTGGGTCTAAAGACTGGGGAAAGCAGGCCAGAGACAATGCTTTACCACCTGGAAGCCCCAAGCACTGAAAATAGAGAGGTCCATACCCTCAGTATACAATGCAAAATAAACAGCATCCTATACTAGACCATTAGTGTAAGCAAGGTGAACCCAGTTTTGTGGGAGTTTTGTGTGGTAATGAAAAAAACCTGAAGTCTACTGTCATACGATTTTAAATGCAGAGCATATTATTGTTAACTATAAGGACAATGTTGTAATGTTGCATTGCAGATCCCTAGAACTTTTGCATCTTGCATAACTGAAACTCTATACCCATTGAACAGCAAAACTCCCCATATCTTTCTCCCGCATCCCCAGGCAACCACCATTCTACTTTCTGTTGCTGTGAGTTTGATACCTGTAAATGAAATCAAACAGTATTTATCTGTGACTGGTTTATTTCACTTAGCATAAAGTCCTCGTATTTGTCCTTCCGTGACTGGTTTATTTCACTTAGCATAATGTCCTCAAGGTTCATTCACGTTGTAGCATATGATAGAATCTCCTTTTTTATGGCTGAATAATATTCTATTATATGTATATACCACATTTTCTTTATCTATTTATTCTTTGATGGGTTGTTTCCACCTCTTAGCTATTGTGAATAATGCTGCAGTGAACATGGGAATACAAATATTTCTTTGAGATCCTGATTGCATATGGTAGTTCTATTTTTAATTTTTTTTTAGGAAACTTCAGCTGTTTTCCATAGCAGCTGCACCATTTTACATTCCCACCAACAATGCATGAGCATTCCAATTTGTCTACATCCTTGCCAACACTTATTTTCTGTTTCGTTTTTTGTTTTTTGATTGTGGCCATCATAACAGGTGGGAAGTGAGACCTCATTGTGGTTTTCATTTGCATTTCCCTGATGATTAATGATACTGAGCAGCTTTCCATATACCTTTTGGCCATTTGTATGTCTTCTTTAGAGAAATGTTCTTTCAAATCCTTTGCCCATTTTTTAATCAAGCTTTCTGTTTCTTTGCTTTGCTTTTGGGCTGTAGGAGTTTCTTATATATTTTGGACATCAACCCCTTATCAGATACATAGTTTTAAAACATTTCCTTCCATTCTATACATTGTCTCTTTGTTCTGTTAATGGTTCCCTTTGCTGTGCAACAAGAAGCGCTTTAATTTGCTATAATACCACTTGTCTATTTTTGCTTTTGTTGCTTGTACTTCTGGTGTCATGTCAAAGAAGTGTTTTCCTCTAGGAGCTTTATTGTTTCAGGTCTTATGTTCAAGTTTATAATCAATTTTGGTCTGATTTTTGAGAATGGTGTAAAGTAAGGGCCCAATTTTATTCTTTTGTATATGGATATCTACTTTTCCCAACACCATTTGTTGAACAGACTGTTTTTTCCGCATTGTACATTCTTGCCACTGTTGGGAAGATCAATTGATTATATGTATGTGATTTTACTTCTGGGCACTATATTTTGTTCCATTGGCTATAGGTCTGTCTTTATGCCAGTACCACCTGTTTTGATTACTCTACCTTTATAATATGTTTTGAAATCAGCAATTATGAGGCCTCCAGCTTTGTTCTTCTTTTTGAAGATGGTTTTGGCTCTTCTAGGTCCTTTGTGGATATCAATATAAATTTTAGGATTTTTTTTCTATTTCTGTTAAAAATGCTAGTGGATTTTGACAGAGATTGCATTCAATCTGTAGATTGCTTTAGGTAGTATGACCATTTTAACAGTATTTTAACTTTTCTAATACAGGAGCAGAAGATGTTTTTCCATTTATTTGGGCCTTTTAGTATTTCTTTTAGCAAAGTTTTATAGTTTGCAGTATATAAGAGTTTCATCTTATTGGTTGAGTTTATTTCCTAAGTATTTTATTCTTTTTGATTCTGTTATAAATGAGATTGTTTTCTTAATTTTCTTTGTGGATTGTTCGCTGTTAGTGTATAGAAATGTAACTGATTTTTTGCATGTTTTGTATCCTGACTTTTGTATGTTTATTGAATTTGTTGATTAGTTCTATCCGATTTTTGTGTGTGGTATCTTTAGCATTTTCTACATATGAGATTATGTCATCTTCTAAAATAGATAATTTTACTTCTTCCTTTCTGATTTGGATGCCTTTTGTTTCTTTTTGTGTGTGTGTGCCTAATTGCTCTAAATGGGAATCTCAAGTACTGTGCAGAATTGAAGTGGCAAAAGTAGTCATCCTTACCTTCTTTCTGATCCTTGAGCAGAGGCTTTAAGGTTTTTACTGTTGAATATGATGTAAGTTGTGAACATTTCATATACAGCCTTTATTACTCTGAGGTGATTTTCTTCTATTCCTAGTTTGTTGACTGTTTTCGGATCATGAAATGGTGTTAATTTTGTCAAATGCTTTTTTTCATCTGTTGATGTGATGTGATTTTTATGCTTTCTTCTGTTAATGTGGTGTATAATATGAACTGATTTCTAAATATATGTTTAACCATCCTGGCATCCTAGAAATAAATCCCACTTGGTTGTGCTATATGATTCTTAATGTGTTGTTGAATTTGGTTTGCTAGTATTTTGTTGAGGATTTTTGTATCTCCATTTATCAGGGATATTAGCTTGTAATTTTTTTTTCTTATAGAGTCTTTTTCTATCTTTTCACATGAAGTTAATATTGGCTTCATAAAATAAGCCAATATTAACTTCATATAAAAAGGTGTTAATATTTTTGAAGGGTGATTTTGCCAGATAGAATACTTTGGTTAGCAGTTTTCTTCTTTTGGAACTTTAAATATACCATTTCACTATCTACCATTCTGTAAAGTTTTGCCAAGAAATCTTCTGATAATTTCATAATGTTGTCTTTGTATGTGATTAGTCACTTTTTCTTGCTGCTTTGAAAATTCAATCTTTATCTTTGACTTTTGACAGTTTGACTAATGCATTTTGAGTGGATGTCTTTGGTTTCATCATAAGTCAGTATCTGCTGGGGTTCTTGAATCTGGATGTCCATTTCTTTCCCCAGATTTGGAAAGTTCTTGGTCGTTATTTCTTCAAAGAAGTTCTCTACACTTTTTTCTCTCTCTTCTCCCTCTGAGACTCTCATATGGCACACATTGCTTCACTTGATGGTGTCACGTAAATCCCTCAGGTTTTCTTTACCCATTTTCATTATTTTTTCTTTTTGTTTTTCTGACTGTATAATTTCCAATGACCTATCTTTGAGATCGCTTATTCTTTTTTATTTATACTTTAAGTTCTGGGGTAAATGTACAGATCATGTAGGATTGTTACAAAGGTATACATGTGCCATGGGGGTTTGCTGCATCCATCCTCTGATCATCTACATTAGGTATTTCTCCTAATGTCATCCCTTCCCAATCTCCCCGCTCCCTGCTATCCCTCCCCTAGCTCTCCCACCCCGCGACAGGCCCCTGTGTGTGATGTTCCTTTCCCTGTGTCCATGTGTTCTCATTGTTCAACACCCACTTATGAGTGAGA